>DF360324.1:43013-58580 GCA_000787875.1 Solanum virginianum | reverse complement strand
AGTATATGTTGTGACTCCTCTTTTGGTTCGCTGGACTTTTCTATTTCAGGTGGCTAGTTAGTAATACAGAGGAAACTCAGCCAAAATTTTTATAAAATAAATAGTAACCTATTTTAAAATCTGATTCGGTTATGTGATTTGGGCACCCCAAACGGGTGCCAGTCACGGCCCATGGGTTGGGTCGTGACGTGACTACTTGGACTAGGATCACTTTAGGACTTTACAGGCTTGTAACATAGACTCAAGGGCTTTGGCATGATATTTTGGGAATATAATGACTAAAGACCCTCCTTGACACTGCATTTTTCTACACTTTTACCCTACCAACACTGTTACATTCATTCATTTCTCCCTTCTTCCTATTTTAATCTTTTCTTGGTTCCTTCTTTTCATTTTTCAGCTTTTTGCCTTATTTTTACACATCATTTTTCTTTTTAGCTCCTAACTAAGGCATTACTCAATTTTTTTCTTGCACCCAGTACACATTTTTACTCTTTTTCAATGTATCACTAACTTTCCCCCTCATTTTGTGGTTTACCCTCACATTAGCCACCCTCAACTTAGGCTATTGGCCAGAGTTGAGGTGCACATTATCTAACCTCGAAACTAGGGCCACTTTTGGCAGCCACCCTTAACTTAGCCTTTTTGCCTCAGTCAAGGTGCAGAATGTTCAACGAAGGACCAGGGCCAATTTCAGGATTTCATAACTAGTAAGGCTAGGCTGCTTAGGTTTTTTACGAAGAAGAGGTACATGTTAGGCTCAAACATTAGGATTAAGGGATATTCTGCACATTTGGTTGGTTATTTAGGCTAAGTGGATTGTTAAGAACAATAGTCTAAGATCCTTTCCTAACCAGCTAACCTAACGTCTAAATCAGAGTAATAGGGCAAGTTCTGAATTGAAACACAAGACATGAATTTTGCAATTTAAACTCCCACTCACATGACACTGATTACATTATTATCACAGACTCTCAAATCATATTTTTTATCTCAATTCTATCCTCACTTATCAGAACAAGCACTGTCAACACACTTAAATATGTATGGTCAGTATCTAGACTAACTAATCAAAAATTTGGTGGGTATCATTTTTCACAAAAAAACACAAAAACACATATATGCCACAGATATTAGTACTATATGCTACTAATACTACCTAAATATCCTAAACATTCCGGTTCGACAAAAAATTAAATATCCATGGGGAAAAAGAATATAGGCAAGAAAACCCTTTGGATTAAAAAATTGGGGTAGTTATAAGATAAGGCTGCTCAGACTTTACTGAGGTCCATAACTACCCACACCCCATCGAAAAAGAGGTGCATTATCCCTAATGCACATAATCAAAACAAAATAATGTACCGGGGTCAAACAATATACCTGGGCACCTAAGCGCCGATGTCTACTTTTGGTTGCCTCACAAGTAGTGCCTGATTTATTGTCACAGTATGATATAGTCAGCTTGAGTACTCAAAATTCCATAAGATTTCATGCTTTCTTGTCAACTATTGTAGAAGGATCGGGGGTGCTCCCCTCACCACTAGTCATAACCATCTTACACCATTTTGTATTCTTTAGGTCTTGCACTGTGTTGTTGGGCACTATGACCCTCTAGAACTGATTGAGCTGAGTTGATACTTGTCCAAGCTGTAGTTCTAGCAACTTGATCACAACAGAATAAGATTCTATTTTCTGATTTATGCTGGCAATGTCGAACATAATTCCCCTCAAGGTCTCATCCTGTGCTTCAACCTTCCTCAACAGTTGGACAAGCTTCTCCTCAATCCAGGAATTGCTGGTACTTGGCTCATAATTATGGAGAGGCATATAATGACTGCTCCTATAGCCATCTTTGTAGTCCCCTTCTACACATATTTCCTATCCCTACTACCTGATATGGTCACTTTCTTAGATGCTTCTAGACCTAGCTAGCTCTCGTGTCTGCTCCATTAGTATCTCCATGTTGGTATTACTTTGAGCAAGCATTTGCATGATCTTTTCATTTATCTTTGCTTGCTCCAGGCTTATGTCGGTTGTACCCGAGCGCTTGGTGGGAGGCCTATTTATCGGCCCCAAAACATAATTCAATTTAACCATCATATCTAGCTGCCCAACAATCTTTACGAGTGATTAATCTACAATTATGCCCCCCAAGATGGTGTTAGCATATGCTTGGCTATTTGCACCCAAGGCATAGTAGATAATCTCCATCAGGACATTATCAACAATTTCATAGTCCGAGACACTCCTCAAGCATTTTATGAACCGCTCCTATGTAGAACTGATTGAGTCACCAGGAAGTTGCTCAAAGTTGATCTAATATTTTAACTTGAGCTTCTTCGATCTCAAGAAGTACCTCTCCAAAAAGACCCTCTAACTCAGCCCAATTGGTAATCAAACTCTATGAAAGCTTAGATAGCCATAGTACTGCATTGGCTATCAGAGATAATAGGGAGACATGAAGTCCTATAACATCAATAGACAAATTCTGTGTTCCCATCACACTCTTACAGACAAATGCAACATTGTGTAGATAGTTATAAGAATCCTCTGATGGTAGGCCTGCGAACAACCCACGATTCTGCAGCATCTGAAACAACCCACTCAAAACCATAAACTTTGTGTCAGTTGGTAGAAGTGGCAACACAATGGCTCCAGTCACCTCCATAGCCATAGGGTTCATCCCATATTGATTCCACTGATAAGCTTCGGTATTGAAGTCTTGTGGTTGTGGAGCAATGTCCTCAAGAGGAGTGGGTTCTCATTGTTGGCATTCTAATTATCATTCCTATTCAGAGCTGTATTTGCCTCGTTGTTGGCATTATCTTGGACCATTCTTCTGAGTTTTCTGTAGATCTCTAGGTCAAACGGAGTCAAGGCTATGCCTCGACTTCACATGTTGGGTATACACTACACTTACACCCTGAAGGAAAACAAAAACAACATAAAACGTAGAATGAGGGAAATAAGGATTAATTCCCAATTCAATTAAACTAGATAAGTCTAGTCGTATTTCCTGATAACGGTGCCAAAAATCTTGATAATGCCAAGGTACACCTCCTTTTTTAGGCTAAAGCAGTTGTTGATAAGATATAGAACCAAACCAATGTTAAGGTCAAATCCAAGTGAATATGGTAGACTTAGAAGAATTTAATATTGTAATTTGGGTTATTAACTAACTTATCTTCTCCCAAAAAGAGGTAAGGGGGTTAGATAATAGCTAATGAAAGTAATGTTAACTAAAACAAATGTTTAACAAATATGGAGAGAAACTAGGGTATTGTGTTCCCAATGATTCCCTAACTTAGTATCATCAGATAACCTAATTCTTGTCTAGTGTGTAGCATGCAAAACAATAAGTTAAGTTCACAAAACCCTTTGGCCCAGGGAGAGGTGAATTTCATTGCATGACTTTGCCCTTCCCCGTAGTGTGACATTACTAACCCTTACCTATTGTCCTAATACAACCTCCCCTTGGCCAGTTCTGATGATTAAACGAGAAACATTGATCCAATCCTGTTAAATTAATCTCTTTTCCTATTCATTACTACCTTGGTCTAGTTAGCAACACTAGGTGGATTCTAATGCTGGACACCATTAGAAAACATGTAAAACAAAAAGAATTAATTAATACATGCATGGACACTTTTCAAGATTTGCAAATTATTCGATTTTACCATGTTAGTTCTTTATGGTTCTCACAACCCTAGTTGTGGATTTAGCTACTCATAGTTTGTGTAGATGCAAGACTTATGAATTTGAATAAAATAATAAAGCACTTACACAATTGAATTAAGCACAAGAAAATCTAAGCTTCAACGAGAATCACAAGATTGTAATTAGAAGATGAAATTAAAGTTTATAAGTGCTTCTCAACTCTCCAATGTTTTTCTGTATTGTTTGTCACTTCAAATTCGCTGACTCACTAAGAAAAATAATCTAAAAATCTATTTATAATATTTAAAATACAAATCTAATATAAAATAGGACAACTAGGTCAGCAGCCTTCACGAAGTGCACTACATGTTGTATAGTGATTTACGGCATATAATCGAGCTTTCGTACTTTATTGCTTCAATTATGGACTTGGCTTTTACAACACCCCTTTATGGCCCATAAAAGGTTCTATGGTCTATAGGGGGTTTTATTTGATGAACCTTCAGAAAGTCCTCCTTCTCTGGTCCTCAGGGTATGATACCTAGTCTACGACTCGTAAAGTGTTCCACGACTCATCTGCATATTTGTAGACCTAACTTTCGGAATCCATCCTTCACTAGAATTTTATATGAAAACCTCCTTCACAGCTCGTTCAATATCTATGGCCCATAAAGGGTCTCATGGATCCTTAAAATTAGTAACTTCTGCATATTTTTCCCAAAATCAATGTCAACCCTGAAATCCTGCAAAACAAACACAAAAACACATCAAGCCTACTAACATCGCATTGAGAACACACACAATTCTATGTTTTAAGCATCAAAAGTGCTGTATTTTGATAGCATATCAATTTTTATGCCTTACTCATTTCCCTGAAAAACAGACAATAAACCAATAAGATTGCTTGAGAACTCGCAAAAATACTATGTTTAAAGCACTGTAAGAATCGCAAGAATCCTCTGATGGTAGGCCTGCGAACAACCCACGATTCTGCAGCATCTGAAACAACCCACTCAAAACCATAAACTTTGTGTCAGTTGGTAGAAGTGGCAACACTTTTCAAGACTCATTAACACCATCAACTCAGAATTGTTGCTTGTCATCAAACAATGACTAACACAAACTAAACAACTCACAAATACAAGTATTCATCAGTAATCATACAGTAGCCCCACAATTATCAAACATATGCCCAAAAAGTAAGCTTTTAATGCACTCACATCCCAACAAACTCATGAAGTCCAACTTAAGCATCATGTACATACACACTTTGCCCAAATAAACTCAAGAAAAAAGATGGACTCATTAGTTTAGTAACCAAATAGTGCAAGGATAGTGCCCTCACTACAATGAAGTCTCACACACAGTACATTAAATGCAAAATAGAGACTGTAATGTAGGCATTCTCTCACACAGGACATCTAATCAACACACAAGTCAAACTATAAGCTTGCCCTTATTTTAACCACTTTAGTTCTCGAATGACCTTTTTAGGATCACATTAGGACTTTGTCGGCTTGTAACATTGGCTCAGATTCGTGTAGGATATATTTAGGATTAAAGTGACTGATTGCCCCTCAAAAATGCTACTTTAGCTTAGCTTCAAGTTATAGCCCCAAACTCTTTTTGTTCCCATTTTACCCACTTCCTGTGCTACTAGGAGTGTTTCCATTTTTATATTTTAATTTTTTCAATCACACTACAAACTTTTCTTTTCCTCTCATCATTTAACTCTTTTCAACTCTTAACTTTTATGTTTTTCCTACAATAGCTACCCTCAACTTAGACTTTTGGCTCGAGTTGAGGTGCATAGTGTCTTTTAAAAGGACCAGGGCCATACAAACTACCCTCAACTTAGGCTTTTAGCCTGGGTTGAGGTCTACATTGTCCTTAGAAAGACCAGGGCCAAAGTAAAGGTCTGGAGATAAGGCAGGTGAGTTGGGTGACTATAAAGAAAAATGATCTATTTAGGCTCAAGTTTTGGTTCAAAAGGGAACAATTTCATTTGGATGGTTCATTTTAGGCTAAGTGACTCATCAACAACAACCGCTTATGATCTTATCCAAATCCAATCATTCAATTGCATTAGTAGGACTAACCAGGCAAGTTCTAGCTGACAAATGCATTGATTGGATTTAAAACAAATAAGCTCACTACATAAGGCACATCCCCTACATTATTCCACACTACCCAACAAGATCATGCATATTTATCAAGCTACCAATTAGGAAATGTAAGCAATACTATACAAGGATCAACACAAGTCAGTTTAAAAGGCCTTCGTGCACATATAAGCTTTTTAAAAAAAAATTTAATATGGGGCATTTTTCATGCAAACGTCATGGGTTACTGTAGATTCTTACCAACACTCATATTTACACAGACAAACAACCTAAACATGCCAATTCTACTACTAGTACACTTGAGAGAGAAAAACCCTATTTGGGGAAGAGAAAAGATTGCAATCTCTCTTTTCAGACACCTTTTGGCATGGATAATATGCCTCCAGATGACCTCCTCCGCCCACAAAGATTGCAATCTCTCTTTTCAGACAACTTTTGGCATGGATAATATGCCGCCAGATGACCTCCTCCGCCCACTGGATGAATGTCAATCAGAAGGTAAGGATAATGATAACAATATCCAACAAGATGATTCCTCAAATCTACCGCATAGTTCCTTGCATTTGCTGAAAATAGATGCGATCACTATAGGAAATCCTACAGAGGAGCTCGTTGATGGTCAAATATATATTTTGAATCAAAAACCAGATTTGAATCGAGATATTAGGAGTGTGAATAATGTTTTTATAGCTCAAATCTCAGGTCAGCTCAACATTCCAGTCAAAAGTGTCCCAAAAAAATTGTCTCAATCTCCAAGCGTATATCATGAAGACCCTGGAAATGAGCTAAAGAATTTGATTAAGGGGAATTCACCATCAAACTCGAAAGATCCAGGTAAGAGTCATAAAGGAGAAAAGGGTCGCAGAAACTCCGACAACATTGATGAAGATACAGTGACAATGGATACTCAAGAACATGGCAAAAAGGAAGCTCATGAGGAGTTTGGCCAGACATCACAACTTAATCAGGTGTTGAATTCCTCTCAACCTAATAGGAATATGAATAACTTGTCTAAGCTTAATAGTTTTCCTAAAGTGTCCAGCAATTTTGAGAAGTTTATCCCTAATCACCATAAAATTACTTAAGTTACAAAAAAATCCATATCCATGGATAAATCTAGCTAAGCCCCCCAACCACATCCTAATCCTAATCCTGAGTCGAGTTCAAATTCTAATATGGTGACTCCTGCTCCTGTACCACATATTGTGGTTCAAATGCTGGCAGCCAAATTGAAGGTCAATAATGCTACATAGGAGGTGCTAATCGATTTGAATGCTCCTAAGTTTACTACAAAGCAAGGTATGCCTGCTGTGATCTTTGATAAGGATGATTTTATGGTGAAACTTGCTGCTGCTTGAAAATACACTCTAATTGGGAAGTTCACTAATACTATGCTAAAATGGAGTTGATTAGAAAGAGTTTTATGGTGAAACTTGCTGCTGCTTTGAATGCTCCTAAGTTTACTACAAAGCAAGGTATGCCTGCTGTGATCTTTGATAAGGATGATTTTATGGTGAAACTTGCTGCTGCTTGAAAATACACTCTAATTGGGAAGTTCACTAATACTATGCTAAAATGGAGTTGATTAGAAAGAGTTTTATCTTACAAACTCAGCTTTCTAGAGGTGTTAAGATAATTCAGTTTGATGCTAGGCATGTGTATATTGATTTGGATAATGAACTCGACTATATCACTATATGGACTAAATAACGGATGAGCATTGAGGGTCAACTTATAAGAACACAATTGTGGACTCCTACTTTTAAACCTGAGGAGGAGACTCCAATTGTACCAATATGGGCTACTCTTCCTGAACTCCCTTGGCATTATTATAATAAAAAATTTGTCTCAGCTCTTTTATCTCCTATTGGTAAAGTTTTGTACTTAGATGTTGCTTCAACATAGAAAATAAGAGGTAGTTTAGCTAAAGTTAGGTTGTGGACTTAACAAAAGCTAGACCTCCTCATGTTTGTATTGAGTTTGATGAAATCAACCTTGTTATGGGTAGATGGCAAATAATGAATTATGAAGAGGTACCAGACTACTATCACTATTACAAACATCAGGGCCATAAGGATCAGGTATGTACTATCAAAAAGAGGGATGAAGATCACAAAAGGAGGAAACAATTAGAGACTGAGAAAAAGGAAATGGTTTTAGGTGCAGCTGATAAGGAGGTAAAACTAGTGGTTCAAGAGGTGAAGAAAGATGCCAAATTAGGTGCGAATAGTCAAAATGATCAGAGTGAGGAAAAACAACAACAACAGACTCAATGACACACTTAGACGAGGAAACAAGGCAAAAACTAGTCATTAAACCAACAAAAAAAGGATGTTGTAGTCCATCACTATGAAGTAGAGCAACCTGGTAACTCATCTTTAGTATATAACAATGTGTACATTGATCTTGTAAATCAGGATCAATCCACATACATCAAGGGAGGAGAAAGTCAAACTAATAATGTCAAGAACAAGAAGCTGGGAAGTACTAATAGGTGAGGTAATTACTTGGCTTTCAATAGCACTAATCAGCATCAACTTGCTTCTAATCCCAATGAACAATAAAAAAATGATGGGAACTTCATGGAAGCAAGAGGACCAAATATTGTTTCAATGCTTACAGAAACCATTACACCTTTAAATTCTAATAAGTCTACAGCTGTTGGAGGTGAGAAATAGGAGCAACATACCAATTTACAAGAAGGAGTGAGCAAGGGGAAGGATCTAATTTCCACAGACCCTGAGATTGATAATCAGGTTGAATGAGTATATCAAGAGATCCAGAATGGTCAG
The DNA here is from genome assembly GCA_000787875.1 of Solanum virginianum. Lineage (NCBI taxonomy): Eukaryota > Viridiplantae > Streptophyta > Magnoliopsida > Solanales > Solanaceae > Solanum > Solanum virginianum. Next base: position 50,005 of record DF360324.1, on the reverse strand, counting down.
CCTTCTAGTGCTCAATATACTGACACAAATAATTCTTCCAATCAAAGGAATATGGGTGACAAATATATTATTGATGCAGAAATGATTCAGCAGGGTGTTAATGATGTAGATATGATTCAGCAGGGTGTGATTGAATCTCCTAAACAGAATCAGGTTAGTAACATGAGTCAAAGATCTGATATTGGGAGCTTGAACAAACATGAGCAAGTCAAATCTCCTAATAACAAATCTCAAGGAAGATTAACTAAGAAGAGAAGAGATGCTCTAAAGAAGAAAATGCTTAGAGAAAATGAGCAGAACTAGATACAAGCTCCTTCTTCACAAGCTCTACAAGACTCCAAAGGTGATGGCAGATTGAATACAGAACCTCCTATTAGAGATGAGTATGAAGTTATTAATTTAGAGGATGAGATTGCTCAAGATACCAAGTTAGTGGATGATGATAATGCTTAACATGGTGCCCCCTTTATTTCCAAAATTAGGTCTACTCCTCAAGATGAGTTCCAAGCTAAGATTCATGAAGCTTCTGGGAAGCATGATTTATCTCCTAAGGGTAGGAAGATAAGGAGACAGACTACTCAACAACCAATCTGCTAACTCCAGCAGACCTAATACAAGATCACAAAATAGATATTTATGATAATAAGAGCCATTTGTTGGAATACTAGAGGAATAAATACCAAAGGATCATTAGAGAGGCTCCAAAATCTTAAGAAGATGTGCAATCTTGGTCTAATAGCAATTCTTGAACAATTTGTTGATAACTCCTTCCTTAACAGTACTAAAGTTTCTTTGGGGAAGGATAATGCTGTGAGTAATCCAAATGGCACTACAAGAAAGTATAGAATTAGCAACAACTTTTTAGCAATAACTATATTATTGTTGGCTTATACTAATAAATTGCAACAACTTGATATAATTGTTGGTATAGCTTTTCATTTTTAGCCACAATGTTTTTAGTTGTTGCCAAACATTTAAGTGTTGTTGCAATATTTCTGTTGATAATGTAATAAGTTTCAAATTTAAAAATTGCAATAATATTTTTGCAACAACCATAAATGGCAACAACTGATTTAATTAATTATCATTATTTTATAAATTATTTGGTAACAATAATTTTATGTTATTGTTAATGTGATTAGTTTGACAACAACTTGTGCAAATTGTGGCCTAAAAATAAAACGCGGCCTTTCAGTTTCCGCCAAAATAATCTATGTTATTGCTAATGTGATTAGTTTGGCAACAACTTATGCAAATTGTGACTTAAATTTCACTTAATTTTCTTGTTCAGCTTTTCCCAAAAAAAATGTGGCCTTTTAGTTTCCTCCAAAATAATTTAGCGGAAGTTCTCCAAATGTTTATTTCCCACAAATTTTAGTTTTCCCCAAAATTAATAGCTAGGTTTTCTCTTTTCATTGTTTCAAAATCAACTTCAGAGTGGTTGAACTGACCCTCTATAATCAGCATCTATGACTCCTGCTCCAACATCTATAGAATACTTCCATGCCAAACCAGATTGAGGCGCAATGCGAGCATAGGTTCCTTGAGGAACATCAATGCTGAGATCTGTGGGTATTAGAGCCTTCCTTCTGGCCGACACTTTAGTCTCTGCAACACTGGATAGATCATAACCAGCAGAAAGAGGAGAGGCTCTGGACGGCACAATAGTATTTTCAGAGAGTTTCTTGACTCGGAAAAAGGGGATCTCAGGGACATTGCCATTTTGGGGATGGTCCAGTTTCTGTATTTTGGGAGAAGGATCTTTGATCTCAGGAGAATTGATTTGATTTACTGACATTTTTAGAAGCAAGAATGTTGAGGAGTTTCTGAGAATGCTCATTTGAATTTGGTTGAACTAATTCGTATCAATTTGATTTGATTTTTCTTGTTTAGTTTGGTTGGTCCTTTTCGACCCTTAGGGAAGGACCTATTAGTTATATTAGCAACACTTAATTAATCTATGTTGTTTGGATTCTTCAAAAATATTAACAAGCATATATTGGATACTTTGTGCATAGCGCCTCTTACTAAGCTACACTTGAATTGAATTTTGATTTTTGTATGCTCTGTTTCAGTTTGCTTAGTATCTTATGTGATATATATGAGGATAGTAGTGTGTGAAGTATCCAAAGAATTGTACTCTGTGCATTGTATTATGCCCTACCTTCATTGTTTGAGGTAATATATGTGTGTACCTACTGCTTGCGTTAATTGCCTTAGCAGCTTCTAGTTTATATGATTATAACCTCACAAACCATTCTTTTCATATTGTTTTCTAATAAATAAAGGTAATTTATTAAGAGGAATACACAGTAAGATATTGCATCATAAAATAGTTACAAGTTCTACGACATTCTTTTGATATTGTTATCTCTCTCCATGTAATCTCTTCGTTTCATTGTCATCTTCAATGCACTTTGACTAGAATTTGTTCTTGAAGACGTGAATCTTAGATAACAAAGAGAGCATGTTGGATACGTAAAGGGGTGAATGATCCTGAGTCTATAACTAATCACTTGTACCATATGAGAGTGATAACTCTTAATGATGCTTACCTTCGTGGATTTGATCATGACAAGTAAGTGTTTTTATTAATCAGCATTTGTATTTTTAGTTTCTATGGTTCTTGGTACATTCATGTAGTGTGTTTTTAGCAAAAGTGTACATTCTTATAAAAATAATGTGTTGTTTTTTACTTTTCCAAATTTAGTGTGTTAAAATGAAAACTGTGCATGACATTGCAAAGGTGAGTCTGTCATATTTGAATATTTCATTGCTATTTTCTTTTTTTTCTTTGCTTTTATGGATATGACGAAAATTGTTTAAGTTTTATAGTCTGAAAGAAACTCACTGAGCAAAGTCGAGATTAGAATAGCAAAGAGATGGCTTATAATAATCAAGCTATGATAGATACATCAATTTTCCAAATGTCTACATCTAAGATCATGTCCTCAATAAGCTTAAACTATAAGATTGAGGGTTAAAATATTTACCATTTCAACAACAACAATAAAAGAGATAGAGAGCTACATAACAAAAAATAACACTATTGATCATTTACCATTTCAACACAAAAGAAGACAGGAAGCTTTTTATTAAGAGCATTAGACTTTTATGTGTCTACATCCTCATTCTGGCATAAAAATACAAAACTCTTATGAGACTATGTTATTTATTTTTCACGCTCATTGAGTCATTGTACATCTCTACATCTTCCTTATTCTCATATTCTTCTCTACATCTTCCTTATTCTCATATTCTTTCTTTATATGACAGACTGTTATTTATTTGCACGATATATAATAAAATGGTCTTTCTGGTATAATTTTTAATATTGCTGCAATTTTATTAGTTTAAATGAGATAAATTCTGCAAGTCTTATAAATGAAACTGGGTAAGTAATCTTCATAAATTAAAATTTTCTCATAACGCTCTCTACTACGTGTAATTGTTAAATTTGATTTATTAATATGACAATCATCCTATTTTATTACGCAATCCCTTATAGACTGCCCTAATGGAAAAGTGAAACTTAGAAATGCAACTTTTGAAGTTGAATTTGCACGGTTTGAATAATATTCTATAAGTTATTTGAAGTAAACAAATCAAGTAGAACTATAAATTTGTGTTTAGCCTTTGGTCTTTGTCCAAATTAGTAAGCAACCTACAAAACACAAACTCATGTGACTTTCACTTAAGCCGAAAGTCCATACTATATATGTTGCATACCACAAGAGAAAGAAAGAGGAGACATTTCAGTGCCTACTTGAGAAAAAAACTAGAGCTAGAGAAGAAGTAATCAAGTAAGGTATGTTTTGCCTAAATGTCTTTGTTATATAGCATGAATTTTATATTTAATATGAATTAGAGTAATGTTGTGGTATTGAGTAAGATGGAGTTTATGTTGTTATGCAATTGCTTCTAATTCCAATAAAAGTATGACAACTTGAAGAACACTTGCAAAAGTTGTTATTGGAGTCCCAAATAAATCCATCATTTACTTTTTGTTCTTATTCTTTTGATTTCATTGGTGTTATAACATATATTATATATATTCATGCAAAAGATTTTTATTCAATGTTTATGATACGTCTTAACATTTTTGAAAGGATAATAATCTCCAAACAATAAAATTCTTGCAAGCATTACAAATGAAAAGTATGTGAACGCTAGAATCTTTTTTGCTGTACGATTTGTTTTAAGTGCAAATGAAATAAGGAGATTTACCGAAAGATTAAAGTGTATGGGACATACTAGATTGTATTATTATGTCATTTTTTTCTATTTTTTAAATTTATATTTTTTTAATTTGTAGTTTACTTTATCTTTTATTTACAGGATGAACATGCATAATTCAACTCTACTGCCGCACAAGTACTACTCGAAGAAAGTTTTTTCAAAATAACTAGTAGAATTAGAACGTATAACCTTGCTTAGAATTTTTTTTACAAGCAAAGGCATAGGTAGAAGTATTTAATTTTTTACATGAATCTTATGTGTTGACTTTTGCAAATTTATATAATTTTTAATTTAAATATTTCTGTAATATTTTTTAGAAAAATGTGTATTGTGTAGCTACTACTCACAAATTGTTATTAAATGTGTGTAGAGAATATTTGATCCATTGCAATAAGAATTGTGGTTGCCAAAAGTCTTCTTAATATATTACCAAATAATTTTTTGCCAAATTTTGCAACAACTAATATTGCTCGGAAAAAAAATTAATTTACGGCAACATGAGATTTTGTTGCAAAAATTTATATGGCCACAACTATACAAATGTAAGCCAACAACTTTTTTGGCTGTCTTAGTCAATTTTTGGCAACAATATATTTCGTTGTTGCAAAAACTTTTTGCATCAGCGTTTATTGCAACAACTTTTTTATTGTTGCCAAAAGTACTTTTCGCAACAAGATTATCTTCTTTCTTGTAGCGTGGCAAAATTTGGTTACTATGGAGCTCTGATTACACTTGTAGCATCATTGAAACAAATGAACAACAGATAACTTGTGAGATCCAACATGTTGAATTGTACAACAAATACAGGATATCATTCATATATGCTAAATGTAGAGATTATCTTAGAAGACCCTTATGGGAAAGACTATTGCACTTTTCAACTACTAATGTGCTTTGTTGTACTATTGGGGACTTTAATGTGATTGCTACATTTGAAAAAAAAGGGGGGATTGATGTATAATATGAATAAGAGTTTTGAATTTATTAGTGTTAGAAGCTTGTGGGATGACTGATCTTAGGTTTAGTGGTCAACCATTTACTTGGTGTAATCAAAGGGCACCAGAAGCTAGAGTATGGAAGAGGGTTGATAGAGCCATGGTAAAAGCTAAATGGTATTGTCACGACCAAAGCCTAGGGCCTAGACGTGACCGGCGAATGGGGAACCTGAAGAAACCCCAAACAAGCCTTATAGCATATCATTCCACATCCTTGGTCGCGGAAGCAAGTAGATTGACAATAAGAGATAAGCATAAACAAGGGGATTTGAGACTAATGGTGGACTTTTATATCATAACATCAAGAAAACAAGAGAGTCAAGGTTTATAGCATAGATACATAATATGTCTAACAATACCTCTACTATGTAGATAAGAGCGGGGGCCAAGATAAGTAATCGGGCTCACTCTTATAGTAATGACAATAATTACTCCAAAATATACAAGATGTAGTCTAAGCATAATCATGATAGAAGGTAGACATTGTCCCCGGACATAAGGACTCAGCAAAAGCTAACTTCAACAATCTGTCTAGCCATGTGGAAGAGGGAGGTGATCAAATAAAGCTCTGGTTCTTACATGGTAACATTATGTAGGCATAGGGTATCCGTTAGTACATTTGAATGTACTAAGCATATGGGATACAATGCAACAATAGATAGGCAAGATAAATAAAATGCAATATCATAGTCAATGGATAGCATAATAATAATATGACATGTATGAATGATGTTTGAAGTAAAACCATGCTTACAATCCAAATCAACTTGTATAGTTCATAATACATAGTATGGGAAGAAACCTCAACTGACATAAAATAAGACCAAGCAAGCAACAAATCGGAATCCCGATGTCAACCCCATATTGGAGGAAAGTGGGAAGTTACTTACCAAGGTGAACCTCCTAATGACTAAGTGAGTCCACTAAGCCTTTTGTGAACTAGGTACTAGCCTCTAGTTCTTGGACTAGAGTACTCACCTCAAGCTCAGACTCGGGTACTCACCTCAAGCCTGAACTCGAGTACTCGCCTCAAGCCCAGACTCGGGTACTCACCTCAAGCCCTCATATTTAGGATACTCGCCTCTTAGAGATTTGGGGACTTGCCTTTAATCCTTTTACCTATGGTGGAACGTAGTTCTAGGACTTGGGGACTCACCTCTAGTCCACTCGGTGCTAAGTCTAATCCGACGAAATATATAAGATAATCATACTTTAATAACTTGCAATAAACATAAAGACATGGTACGATTAGCTCTCAACATCATTGACCTCAAATGGTGAGCCTAACTACAATCAAAAGAATGGGTCATCATCAACATTACCTTTTTAATAATATCAACATCAAAGGCTCACAAGAGGCATAATCTTTAAAAAGGGGCTTAATCCGACCCTACAACATCATCAACACTTTCATGATTTAAACACATCTTTAGAAATCTCATAGTCATCATAGAGTCACTTGAATAACAACTCAACCAATAGATCATCAAAACTTAAAGAATCCTTAAAAAGGCATTTTATCAAACACTTGGTGGGTGTGTAATGCTAGTGTATAACCTTGTAATTTAGAGATGGAATAATGAAAGGAAATCCAATGTAAATCCCTCAATCAATACTTGTTAACACCCTCAAAAAATATATATCAAAACCCTTCATCAAATCTCACATCAGATCTTAGATTCATAGCTCAAAACATGCTAAAACAATCACAATTTCATAAACCCCAACATAGTGAGGCCCATCATCTACCAAATTAAA
>DF360324.1:18595-30838 GCA_000787875.1 Solanum virginianum | reverse complement strand
CTGATTTACGATTTGTATTGACTCTTCTTATATTGGAAACTTATAATTATGAGGGTGACCCCTGTTGCTTGTCTTGGCCCGCTCTAAGTTCTATGTCTAGGGGTGTTGTTGGACAAGTTATATATTATGCTTGAGTTTGACTCATCTAGGTTATTTAAGCACTAAACTCTCTTCCTTAGTCCCATTTTCCCTTGTTTATGTTTTCTTTTGTTGTTTATTCTTGCTTTCGCGATCAAGGATGTGTGTATGATATGTTAAGAGGCTTGTTTGGGGTTCTTTTGGGTTTCCTATTTGTTATATCATGTCTAGGCCCTAGTTTAGGTCGTGACAGAATGCTCTTCTGGTCATGAGTGAAAAGACTGAGAGAACAACAAAGGTAAAACACAGAAAGGGATGGAAGATCAAGTGTTGTTGAAATAGCTGCGAGAAATTTGTATGAATAGTAAAATCATTTTAATAAAAGGAAAACAAAGATTACAGGGTGAAAGTGTGAGGCTGCTTTCCAGCGGGCAAACGTTATTTAGGTTTCTTAATAATGAAGGCACTATAAAAGAAAAGAGAAAAACTTTTATTGAATTAGTGATTGATAATAAACAAGAGGCTCTTCAAGTAGGAATTTGAGCTGATGAACTCGAGAAAGTTTCATAGTCTCTAGATTCTAAATCATAAAGGCATAATCATTAGGAATACAATATACTTAGTTATCTGATGAGTTTTAATAATAGCATACTGTATGATTATAACATTATATAAAATACTTTTACTGACTCTTCTAAGTATCAAGTATGACATAATTATTAAGAACATTATATAGAATGTTCTCAATATTCCTTTTTAACTATTATCTTTTAGATAATTATGGTGTCGAGGTCTGGTTGCATGCATCTTAATTAATTTGACAGTGTACTCGTCAAAAAGTGCACCAGATTACTATCAGGTTCCCTCCAATTTCTACTTAGCTACTGGCAATGCTTCCCTCTATAAGGTAGTATAGCACTTCCTACTCTTTGTCCAGTAAGATAGAAAGCAGATGAAGTGCCAATTATTGAGCATGCTCAATACTAATAATTTTTATAAGGTATTAACTTGTATATTCTGATATAAATTAATTGATATAGACAACAACTTGTTGAACATGGAGTTTGAGTTGGCAAAATAAAAGTAGAAATATACCTCAAGTTGGCATTCTAATAGAGCTCAATCTCCATTGTATCATTAAAAAATATGCAAAGGTAGATATTATATTCTACAAGAAAACAAAGTTATTCCATAGAATGGCTATAGCCGACAATAGAAACAATACTACAGAATCCTTAGTGATTAATGGAAATTTGTCTTCAGATCATATGGTACTTAGAAATACAATTGTGGATTTTTATCAAACTTTGTACAAAGAGATAGAAAGTTGGAGATGATTTCTGAACGTCTTGGATGTTCAAACAATCACAGAAGAAGAAATAATATGGTTGTGTAGAGGCACCTTTAAATTTCTCACTCCCTATTTCTCCTGTATAACAAGAGCCTTCTTTCAAAATGGCTATGGAGATACAATCAAAAGGAGTAGGCTTTTAGGGAAAGAGGTAATACATCACAAATTTGGGCAACAAGACTTCTGTTGCACTAGTGAAGTCACTAATACCAATGGGGTTGGGGTGTGGAGGACCATCAGAAACCTTTGGGTGAGTCTCAAGAACAACCCAGATTTGTCAAGCAAAAAAATCATAAAGTTACAGGAAAGTAGAACCCATGATTGATCTATCCAAGCAGCTACAAGATAGATAATTGAAACATTGTCATTTGCGACAACAGAACTGGGCATGTCAAGTGTGGCTTTATAGGTGAGAATTTTCCCACATCTATATTCCCTTGTATTGTGAGGAGGCCAATACTAAGATATGAAGAGTCTCTTATGGAACAGGACTTGAAGGATGTTATTGTGGGAGATGAATGCTTGAAGTTGCACCATCAGTTGGATATATCTTATCCCGTCAACAATGAAATTATGCAAAACTGAGATGATATGGGGAATGAGTAGGACCATGCATTTTTCAATGAACTGAAGATAGAACCAACGGAATGCAAAATTTTGCTGACAGATCCACCCCTCAATCCATCTAGAAATCGAGAAAAGATGGTAGAAATTGTGTTTGAGAAATACAACTTTACTGGTTTCTTTATCCAAATTCGAGCTATTCTAACATTATATACTCAAGTTTTGTTGACTCAGGTGATGGAGTCACATATGTTGTTCCTGTTGTTGATGGATACTCTTTTCCTCACCTCACAAAAAGAATGAATGTAGCTGGACAGCATATAACATCTTATCTAGTTGATCTGCTACTTCGGAGAGGGTATGCAATGAATAGAATTGTCAATTTGGAGACTGCCAGGGATATTAAAGAAAAGATTTGCTACATCATTTATGATTACAAGAGAGAATATTAGTTGGGGCTTGAAACTACTATTCTTGTCAAAACTTATACACTTCCCGATGGAAGGGTACTTAAAGCTAGCACAGAAAGGTTCCATATACTTGAGGCTTTTTTTACTCCAAATCTTATTAATGTTGAAGGTGATGGCATTACTGACATGGTATTTCATTGTATCCGAGGGATAGATATTACAACCAGATGATGCTCTACCAACATATTGTTTTGAATGGCAAAAGTACTATGTATCCTTGCTTACCTAGTCGCCCTGAGAAAGAAATTTTAGACCACTATCTTGATATTGTTCTGCAGTGGAACAAAGATGGTTTGAAGAAATTGCACTTATGAATTGAAGATCCACCAAGAAGAAAGCATATGGTGTATCTCAGAGATGCGGTTCTGGTCGGAATTATAAAGGATGCCCCCGTGTTTTTTGGATCAATAGACAAGATTATTTAGAAGAGGGAGTTGTATCCTAAGCAAGTGTGGTCAGGCATGATTTTTACAATGTCCATCACTTGTTTAAGCTTTTGCTATCTTTTCAATGAAAAACATGGAAATTTAAAGATCAAGACGTGTTGGAAATGACTCTTTAGCATTCAAAAAGAATATCTTGTACTGTATTTTACATGAAAAATCTCAAAGAGACTAGACATGTCATACTTGAATATTTTACTGCATGTGTGGTTTATCTTAGTCGAGCAGGGATTCTTTAAGGCTTGAATTTGTACTGTGGATATTGAAGTAAAAGATTGCTAATTGGAACTGAAAAATGTCTTAAGCACAACTCGCAAATTGTGGTGGGCAACAGGTTTTAGAGGTGGCCAACATAGCCTTTAATGCTGAAGAATACAAAACTTACAAATTTAAAAAACATATAGAACAAAATTAAATAAAACTTATCATATTAAGTTTGTGTACTTCTAACCTTGATGGTGATGAACGAGCAAAATATTGCATTTTTCTAAATATTTCCTCTTGGCCTGCCACGACAGTATCAAATTGAGAATTTAGTACTTGAATTTGAGACTGTTGGTCTTGATCTAAGACTGCTATTCTTTTAACTGAGTTTGCTAGTTTTCTACCATTGTTTCAACAGTGTTTAGTCACTTCTATAAATTATGTTGGGCACTAGCAGCTTCTTGTTTTGCCTTTCTGGGGGAGTCTTCTAACTCTACCATTTTTCTTTGTGTAACTCTTGTCGTATTAGGTTTAGGACCATAACCAAGTCCTTTTATATACCCTGACTTTGTATCAAGTACAGTATCCACAATTTTATCAATAGTCATGGAAGAATTCCCCGAAGTATATAGATCTTTCAAATCAATCATGTTGTTCTGTAGAAAAATATTAAAAATACTTAATGGAATAGACACAACTTCTGAAGAATATTAATCAGATAAATATAATGTGTATGTTATGAAAAAATATTAATTATGAAAAAATATTAATTTTCTTACATAGTGAGTCTCAGCCTCTAAAGATCACCATCCTTTCTCAACCGTGTAATGAGTATGCTTGTAGAACCCAATTCTGTCAGGCTCTACTTTTTTAGGTTTATTTTTAGCCTGTGGAATAAAATAAACAATTGAAATATGATTAAAGTCTTTTCAAGATAAGAAACGATTAAGACAAGGAGACCTTATTTTGCCCTTTCTGTTGGTTTTTTACCTTGCCAGACTTCTAAGAATAGTACAGGAGAATATAAACTTTAGCTACCACCTCAAATGTGCTAAACTGAACCTTACCCATTTGGAATTTGCTAATGTTTTATCATTCTATAGAAGTGATATTTAGGTCTGTGCAGTTCCTAAGTAACTATTTTGAAGAATTTTCTATAGCTTCTGAACTAAAAACAAATCTGGATAGAAGTTTAGTGTACTTTGGAGGAGTGCAACTACAAAGGTAAGACGTAATCCTAAAGGACATGGAATTCTCAAAAAGAAGAGAACTACCTATACGATATCTAGGAGTGCCTCTAAGCACAAAAGAGATTACAGTGGCGCAATGCAAATATCTTAGACAAAATGGTGGGGAGGATCACCTCTTAGAGAACTAAGTTCTCTCTGAGCAAGAGTGTTCTATTCTCAATTCAGATTTTCTGGGTGCAAATATTTCTACTACTTAAAAATATTAAAAAGATGAATGATGCCTTATGTAGAAGCTTTCTATAGAGTTGGGGGCTGATATTTACAAAAAAAACTCTAATTGCATAGAGTATAGCAGGCCATCTCAATATTCTAGACATATTAAGGCAGCCATCAGTGAGTTATTATGAATCTGTTCTCATAAAAAGAAAAACTTTTTGTCCAATGATCCATACCTATTATGGAAAAGGCAAAAATGTGTGGAATACTAACACCAAAAATGCTTTGTGGTTAAAGTAAACAAATCCTTAAAACAAAGTAAACTATGAAAGTTGCTGGATGTACAGAAGCCGAAATGATGCAAATGCCAAGATTCTCTATCCAAAGAATGTACAAGCAACTAAGAGGAGTGTTTCCAAAAGGCACCTTCAAGAAGATTAGTTTTCAACAATAGGGGTTCATCAAAATGAATATTTTTTCTATGATTGGTTATTCATGAGAAGCTACTTACCAAAGACAAGTTACTTAAATATAGGGTGGATGATAGCAGATGCAAAGTGTCTCTTCTCAATGCAATGTTGAAAACTATAGCACACTTGATCTTTGAATGCACAATATTACGAGGAGTTTGGAAGAGGCTGCTAGTTTTGCAAGGAGTAACAAGATACATATTAGATTACCAAGAAGAAGTGCAATGGACTAGTTTACACAGTTAGGGAAAAACACAAACTAAAGTTAATAGAGTGACTATGGCTAGTGTTATCACATCTAGCAAGAGACAAATGCTAAGGCATTTCAAATAGAAGTAGTGAAGTGAAGATGACATTGTGAAGACTATCATACCAGAGACACATCATCGAGGGAATATGTACAATAGACAGAATGAAAAATTAGCTAGTTTGAATTGTTATCCTACTTAGAAAATAGTTTATGTATTGGGAAAGCAGTAGATAGGAGTGGTCTGAGGTTGTTGAAGCTCAGCCATTTTTGTTCTGTTTGCACTGGAATCTTACTTGGCAAATAAAATTAATCAATTATTTAGCAGATAAATTCTAGTAAAAAGAATAAAAATGGTATAAATTACAATTCAACATGAGCCGCTACAAATGTTTTTGATCCCATGAAATGATAAGATTTAAGCTTCAGTCAATTTTGCTTTGTTTATGTCGCATCGTTTCTACAAAAAATATGTATATCACTGCTATAATAACAACAAGAATAATGTGAATATAAATTACCTTATGCTCTGGATTGATCCACATGTCACAAAGCCTATTCCAATTTTCTGGGGTCAACTCTAGTACTTCAATTTTACAAGCTTCTTCCTCAGAGCGTGCACTTTCAAATAGTTGTTTTAACTTGTAGCGCCACTGTCGAGTTCTATTTTTCAGAACATCCTCACAGCTATCTTTCACGTAATACTCATCCAGATTTATCTCAAACCTCTCCTAAAAAACAAGTTTTGAAGAAATACACAAAGCCATCAAAATTCCTTTCATTTTAAAATAATGATAATTATATTTGCTAACATACTCAAATTCTCTTAGAAAAACACAGATTTCAACTCAAGAAAAATTATTCACGCTCACAAATAGATCTCTTGACAGCCTAATTATATACCTAATGTTACTCTTTCCCAATCATTCTTCCCACATACCTTAAAGGCTTAGGAATTAGAATCCTGGTAGGGCATAAGAGCCCTGCTAATGAAACGGCTACAAAGGTTGAACAATTCAAGAGATACTACTTGATTAATTGACAAAGAATTTTATCATATACATTCACGAAGATTCAATTTTTTCTTTCCAAAATCCAACATATTCCAAAAATAACTAAAAGCAGAGCCACTAAAGGAGAAGCAATTAAACTTTGAGTTGATGTTATCGTGATTATAGCATTTACACTCAAATCCTTTTGGCACCGTAGAAGGATCACAACCCATAGCCAATGATATGATGAGATGGTGTGACTTGAGATTCATTTGAAAACATGGCATGAGTTTTATCAAATGCATTTTGGTCCCTTATCTTAATTCAAGCAAAATTAACACCTTCTGTTTGTTGAGGATTGATCAGCCACAATATATGTTGCACTCATTTTATTATCACGACAAGGATGATTGTAAGCTTACCCTCTTGTTGACATAAATTATGCTCAATGAAGATAAAGAAATAATTAATGTTAAGGTTAATAATGTTTTGTTCAGTTCATGCAAAATTTGTCTAATAAAACCATATCACAACAGATTGTAAGCTCAGCATATGACTACACCTCTCTTTTCAGAAGAGATTTACATCCTAATAAAAGTTTAGGTCCAAAATTTACATTACTAAAGCTAGAAATATTCACAGCCTATCAAATTTGACATTGTTTAAACTGGATATGTAAAATCTTCACAGAAAAATTCTTATCAATCAATTACCACAAGTAATATCTCTATAGTTGCACAAAATAACAAAAATTCAATAGGATCTAGAGCTCGAATATCATGCCAAGAAATCCTTTACGCAACTGATTAAAACATAGATAATAAAGCGAAAGAGACTATTAATTGTTACAAAATGTATATAGACATAATTATTAGTAATATACATAGTCATAATTAGCTAGCACATCTTTAGGAATGTCTTATAATTACTAGCAAAGCTCTAGGAATCCCTCTTTATTATCTTTCCTAAATTAGCACCTATTGTATTGTTTTTATATCTTGCTTACCTATTGGAATAGAAAATCAACTTCTATTCAATTACATGATATTAGAGCCTATTGGTTCTTTGATCATGTTTTAGCTTTGTTTAAAAAAAAAAAGGCAGCTCAATCTTATTTTATTATCTTAGAGAAATAGGCTCAGATTTTGAATCGATCACTTTCAAAGTGGTCAATTTGTAACACTACTGCAATAGGAGGAGGCAGATACTTTTTCTACCAGGAATAAACTTCTTTGAGTTGTAAGGTAAGAGGCCATGCACCAGCTGCATCTTTCATCTATTAGTCCCGCACCACACATGCTCTATTAGAATCTTTCGGGATTCAACATCTAGTATCATCTAGTCAGTTTTGATGTACCTTGAGCTTCATTTGATATTGATAAATTATTTGGAGAAGACTCATCACTTCTAGGTTCCTATGTTTCTAATTCAAGGATCATATTTTCTCTGTAGTTTCAGCGACTCAGATCTGGTTTTCTGTTTAATATTTTGACTATTAGTGTTTTCTAGATGTTGTTCTTGATTTTGAGCATCGGCTATAATTATTTTGCTGGGTGAATTGGCTTTTAATTTTTCTTGGAATCTAATATTATTGGGACCTTTTGAAGCTTGGCTATTCTTAAGTTCTTGATTGAGGAGGAAGTATGGCTACAAATCAGAACAGTGAGAAAATTTTGGTTTCAGCGGATGAGTTCGCACAATTCTCTCAGTATCAGGAATCTCTTAAAGAGTTCAGTTTAGTTAATACCCTTGTTGATTCAAGAAAAGCATGTTTGGTCTCCTCTCTGTACAATTGGTGATTGATTCAGGTGCCACAAATCATATGATAGGTAATCCTAATATATTTTCTACCTTTTGATCACACAATGTACCCTCTCCTATCACAGTAGCTGATGGGTCAACATGTAATAATGTGGAATCTAGGACTGTCAAAGCAACCTCCTCTATTGCTCTGTCATCTGTATTAAATCTACCGAAATTGGCCTTCAATTTGATTTCTATGAGTAAACTTACCAGAGATCTTAACTGTTATATTTCATTTTTTCCTGATCATTGCTTGTTTCATGATCTTGCAACGTATAAGGTTATTGGTAAAGGACATATAATTGATGATCTATATATCCTTGATTTATATGAGCCTCAATTTGTTGCTTGCTTAAGTGTCATCTCTCCATTTGAAGCACATTGTCGATTGAGATATCCTTATTTACCTTTGTTAAAGAAGTTTTGTCCCCAATTTCAAAATGTTCCTACTTTGAAGTGTGAAGCATGCCAATTTGTAAAATACCACCGCATCACATTAGCTCCAAGGGTTAATAAGCGAGTTGGGTCAGCTTTTGAGTTAATTCATTCTGATATTTAGGGACCATGTCCTGTTGTTTCTAAAACTAGATGTAAGTATTTTATCACTTTTGTGGATGATTTCTCTCGGATGACTTGGATTTATTTTATGAAAAGTCGCTCCGAAGTGTTTACTCACTTTTGTGCTTTTTGTGCTAAAGTCAAAACTCAATTCAATGCTACAGTACATATTTTGAGGAGTAAACAACAACAACAATAACAACATATCCAGTGAAATCCCACAAGTAGGGTCTGGGGAGGGTAGAATATACGCAGACCTTACCACTACCTAAGTAGAGAGGCTGTTTCTTGGGAACCCTCATCACAAAACTCATACGCAGAAAGGACTAGATATGACCAAAAGTAAAAGAAGGCATATGATAATATGAAAATATGATATAATACATATTTTGAGGAGTGATAATGCAAAATAATACATGTCAGAGTTATTTCAATCATACATGAGACAATATGATATTCTCCATCAGTCATCATGGGTTGATACACTTTCTCAAAATGGAGTTATTGAGAGGAAGAATAGGTATCTACTTGAAACAGCCCAAGCATTTTTATTCCAAATGAAAGTTCCTAAACAATTTGGGCTAACACAGTCTCTACAGCTTGTTTTCTGATTAATCACATGCCATCGAGAGTGCTTATTAGTAATACACCTTATAATATTCTTTTTCCAAACAAGACATTATTTTTTGTGGAACCAAAAGTATTTGGAAGCACTTGTTATGTTTGAGATGTACGACCATCATTACTAAGTTGGACCCTCAGGCATTTAAGTATGTTTTCTTGGGTTATTCTTGTCTTCAAAAGGGCTATTGATGTTATTCTACTGAACTTGGCAAATATCTAGTGTCAAATGATGTGATATTTTCAGAGATTACACCATTCTTTTATAACCCTTCTAGTTTCAGCTATAATTCGATATCCTTGTACTTCTAGTGGATTGTCCTAAGAAAAAATTGAACCGTTGAAGAACTCATTTCAAAAAATTGAATGAACCGACTAAGAGCAACACATTAGACCTTTTTTCTCTCTACTAGCTGCAATTTTGTTGTTAAACAAGTTAACTATAGCAGGAGAGCTGGTGAAGACATCGCCAATGATATCTAAGCTTACATGCAAAGACTCCTACATCTGAAATTGGATCTAAAGCAACTATATATCGAAGATGTGGACTTCTTAAATAAGTCAAATTGTGTAAGACAAAGAATCATAAATCTAGTAAAAATTGATACTAAGGAGGTTTGGGAGAAGAAAGGAGCTGGAGAGTTTTCATCACTTTCCTAACTATTTTTTTCACTTGAATTTGTTCATTCTTTAGATTTATGCTTATATTTGAGAATTTTTGTTCTCTAAATGTTTTTTATATATACGAGGGACATCAAAAGGTGTATTTGGGCTCTTTACCCATTTTTAAATAAATAAATAAATAATTTTGAGGATGATATAATATTTTCTAAAAAAATATATAGTTTATTTTCACTTGATATAGAGAGTTTTAAAAAGTGAAAAAAATACCAATCTTCTGTCCATCATAAATATGTCAAATATATCAAAATGTCTTTTAATTTTTTGTCTTAAACATTCTGTTTGAAAAGTTAAAATTAAAGAGTTGTTAAAAAAGAAAAGGAACATTATTTCTGAAACAGACTAAAAAAAAGTGAGACAAATATATTAAAATGAAGGGAGTAGTTTCTTTTTTAGTCTTTTTAACAATAATAGGGACTTTAATATTTTATTCTTTCGAAGGAGGAAAAATTTAAAGTTGTAATGACCTCCAAAGTTATTTTCGTGCTTTTACATATTTTTTTATATTTTTACCTTCTTCTTAGCTTTCTTATAACTTTACGTGGTGTTGAATAGATGGCATACTCCCCAAGGTGGTTAGGTGAGTTAGGTGTGAGTTTTACTCTTTTTAGAGGATTAAAGTGAGAAGGGTTGGTTGTAGTCAACATTCGGAGATTCTAATACTGTATGAAATTTTTTTCAATTTCATCAGCTCTAGAAGGTCCTTTTTGGTCTAAAAAGAAGGTTGGTTCTGATTTTGGGGCATTTATTTTGAGTTTGTTTAGTTAGGCATTTTAACTTTAAGATTTTGATCAAAGTTTGACCTCAATCAATATTTTTTATAAATGTGCTCAGATGAAAATTTCGTCAGCGCAATTAGCTTTGAAACACTAAGTTTGATCTAGAATGACCAACTGAATATTGGTGCACATTACGAAAACATATATCAATGACGATGGAATGGCTAGAAGGACAAGATGACCACTAAAAGAGACATTATTCAAGGTGGGAAGCTTCATGAGTATAAAAACAACTATTCCAGGAGATATGTATTCTGGCCCTTATACCATGAAGAATAGACTTTAAAATTTGAAATAATGGGTAGCTGAGTTTGATTTTGGAAAAGAATTTATAACGGACATTTTGTGAGATAAATTTCTCAAACTCCTTATGAGTTGTTGGTGATGTAGTTCATTAAGTTGAATTGTAAGTGATATAGGGGTATCCAGGTATGTTGATGAATACGTCATGAGATAGACTCATATTTCCAACTATGAATGATAATCGAGGTGAATATTACTAAGCCCTTAATGATGCAGTAAAATTTACAATAATTAGGACTATTGATCTTGTTGGCTTCATCTTACCGCTTTGATTTGGGAATGTGAGTGACCCACTTGGAAAGAAACTCTTCAAGAAGTGCAAAGATGTTAGAATCAAAAAAGGATGCACGTTTCCTTCCAATTCCTTCAATGTTGTGCAACTATTTTATTCTTGACAAATTGATTTATAACTTTTTCTTTCAACTTTTTTCTTGAGGAGGCAATCACAAAAGTTTTTTTGCAATCAAAAATTCTTTAATTTGGTATTTTGACAACTCTTTGAATTATGTATTTATTTTTTCGATCCAAGTCCGATAATACCTTTTGGGTCATGCTCAAATCTCACATCACGAGAAAACATAGCTCATTCTTCAAAAGTTAAAGGCTTAATAGACTTAAATGTATATATTGAATGAATATATATTATATTTTGAAATCCCTTAACACATCTAAGAGATATGATCCAACGATAAAAAGTATTTAAGGAGGATAGAGTTCTGTAGTTTCGAGTTAGGACTATTTAAAACTGAATCAAAACCGATTATCCAAATCAAAAAAGGTTATTGGTTTATCAATAAAGAGTTATTGATTTAGCAATTTCAATAACAGTTTAAATTTTTTTTATTATTGGGTTATTAGTTCTTAGCGGCTTTAGGTTTTCTCTTAACAAGTTAACCAATAACCCAACAATAAATTAAATAATTATATTTGAATATATAAAGTCTTTCAGAGTTTCATTTTTATTTTTTACTGTCTCAATCTCTCAATTATTCTACAACGTAATAGTGTTTGATTTTGAGTAAAATATAATTTGTCAACTCATATGTATGGTTCATTTGATTTGTCACTTATTTCTAAGTAATTTTCAATAATAAAAATTTTGGTCAAATCCTAACAATTAAATCGATAATCGAACCGATAATATTCAATAATCGATAAACCAATAACTGATAATTTCATATCTTAATGGTTCTATAATAGTTTAGCATATCTACAAACCAATAATCGATAAGTCGAACTGATAAAATCGAATCGATCAATATGCAACTCTAGT
>DF360324.1:8072-18525 GCA_000787875.1 Solanum virginianum | reverse complement strand
GATCAATATGCAACTCTAGTTCGAGTCCCATATTTTGGTAACGGGAAAAGGGTGTTCCATTAAACTTTTTTACTTATATTTTTGTAACAGGAAAAGGGTGTTCCGTTAAACATTTTTACTTATATTTTTCTTATTTAAGAGTGTCTTAATAAATATTCTTAAAAATTAAGTAAAAATAAACAACCAATTTTAAAAGTTTTATAATGAAAGGTATTATTAAAGAAATATCGTTAAGTTTAAAAATATCTATTAATGTTTTTTTATTTTATTAAATTGAATTAATTAAATTTGAATTTCATGTGGCACAAAAGGATCTAGACGACAAAAATAAATTGAAATAATAAAATTTTGATGAAATTGATAAAATTTCTTTTTTAGATTAAAAGTAAATCATATTGACCAACAAATACCTCAATGTTTTTTGTGTCCATATCATGACTTAGTTAATAAATTTCAATATAATTAGCTAATTTTTTCCCCACAAAGAGCAACTTGAATATAATCAATAATTATAATTAAATTTTTATTTAAACTTTGATATACCATAGTTTTTTTTTCTAATTATTTTTATCTTCTCTTATAACTAGTAAACGCTGCCCAGACATTACCCGAGCCAAATAAGTATGTTTGATTATTTTTACGTTCTTATTCACATGATCAGATATTTTGATTTGGCCTTATGTAATAAAGGAGGAGGAGAAGCAGACGGCTCAAGCTAGTAGTTGAAGCAGACATGTCATTCAACAGCTGGCTGCAACTTTTATGGCCTCTTCCTTACTAGAAGTAATATTGTAAAATCATAGTTTAAGCACCTAATGAAATATAAAATCAAGTAGTTGAAGCAGGCACGTCAAAAATGGCGAAATATTTTGATTGGGTGGCATGTAATAAAAGAGGAGGAGAAACCGTTGAAGAAATGTAATTAAGCAGCTGAAACAAGCACGTCAAGTCGAGGAGATATTTTGATTGGTCCATATGTAATAGAGGAGGAGGAGAAGCAGACATTTCTAGCAACCAGCTAAAACAGGCATGTCGTTCAACAGCTAACCAGGTAATATTGTAAAATTTTAATTGAACCACCTAAAGAAATATAAAATTAAGTAGCTGAAGCAGGCACGTCAAAGCCAGCGAAATATTTTAATTAAATCGTATATAATAAAGGAGGAGGAGAAACAGCTGAAGGAATATAATTAAGTAGGTGAATCAGGCACGTTAAAGTTGGCATAATATTTTGATTGGGCCGCATGTAATAAAGGAGGAGGAGAAGGAGGTAGCTCAAGCAAGCAGCTGAAGCAGACATGTCGTGCAACAACTGTCTGTTTCAGCAGTTTCTGCAATCTCTTATTATTAAGTAGTTGATATAGGGACGTCAAAGTCGACAAAATATTTTGATTGGACAGCATGTAATAAAGGAGTTTATAAATTTTGTATCTTGATGTGGACGCTTTCCGTGGGACGTGTAATCGCTATGATTCTAATGAATTGTACATGTCTATTTCTTGGAAGTTAAAGTCATTTCAAATTGTTAGAGGTATTTGATGTCATACTTTGAAGGATGCATTGAGATGGATATACCATAACAAAGAAAATATAGATAGAAAAAGTAAATAAAAAAGATGGCCACGTGGCAAAATATTTGATTGATCGATATGATAGTAAAGAGAACCCCGTTAGAATATTATTAGAGCAAATTTTGCTCTTCAATTTTCACTTATTTTCCCATTTTGACATAATATTTGGTAAATATAATCATATTATCCTATTAGAGGACATTACACCTGTGCGGGAAAAATCAATTTGGATTTTGGAATAATAAGAAAAATAGTAGAAAAATAATGGGTGTAGTACATGGCCCACAATGAATTTATTGCATAGTAAAAATAGAATGAGTAATTCTTTTCCTAAGCCCACATGGCAAGCTTTTACTAGTTTGAACATTAAAGTGGGCCCAGCAGTAGTAACTACATATAGATTGATTTTAGGTTGGACTAAGATGACGTGGAGCATTCTGATTGGCAAGGTGGTAGTAAGGGAGAAAGAATTTTGTCCCACGACATTCTTCATAGGCTTGTTCTCTCTTTTTTTTTTCAAAAATGCATATGATTTTTAGCTGGGAAGGAAAAGAGAAGGGACCGACATAAATTGCAACTGAATTTCTAAAAATGCTCACAATATGTAGGACCCACTAGAAGTTATATGTGGACGCATTTTATTTGTTAGGTAGTAGAGGAAACTCCCTCCTTCGTTGCCCTGGGTGATGTGTAATGTTTAACTAGTTTGGTTGTCATAAAGGAAGTCACTCTTATAATAATAATAATAATAATAATAATAATAATAATAATAATAATAATAATAATAATAATAATAATAATAATAATAATAATATATAGAATTCTTTTTTGTCTTCTCTTATAGTCGCCGAGCTATCTGGTAAGTCTCCTTTTTTATTTCAATCTAGTTCTCTCCACATATTTTCTTCTCTATTTGATTCATAGCATTAAAATACCAAGCAAAAGAGACTTCAATCTAAGAATTAATTAGCTATAATATTCTGATTTATAAATAGGTTTTGAATTGATATTTGATTTATATGGGGATTCTTTGTGTTCTTGCACTAATTACTGGATGGAGTCTCCAGTCATCTTCATATCAGTAAAGAGTTGTATCTATTGGATTCCCCTTTCAGGTTCAAACAATGCATAAGGACTTGTTTTACCAATTTCATAAAAGACATAGTTTTAACAAGTAGAAAATCAGGACAAATATGAACAATTTGTTAAGATAGGACTTGTCATTTAAGTGTCAACACACATGTATGAAGACATAGTATAGATAAAAATGGTAGGTAGGATAACATAGGATCTTAAATTCAGCAAGTCGATGAATGCTTTTCAACTCTCCATGACTTTGTTTGATAATTGGAGATTGTATCTATTACCTTGTCTTCATTATTGCTTCCTGTCCTATGTGAGTTATCTTTTCCATCAACATTGTTGTCCTATTTTCTAGTAATTTTCACTACATCATTAATGGCATCATGTTCATTGTTGTCACCACCAATAGTATTCCCCTGTATTTCACTGGGTTTTTTCTTTCTTCTGGTCATATGTGACATAGTAGGTTTGAAGGTTACCTTTTCTTTCATGGTTTCTTCTTATTTGGTATTTGTTTTTGATTATTATTACTGGTATTTTTTGAGATGAGGGTTTCTAGGAAACAACCTCTCTACCTCTATGAGGTAGTGGTAAGATCTGCCTACATTCGACCCTCCTCAGACCCCACTTATGAGATTCTACTGGGTATGTTGTTATTGTTTGTTCTTATTACTGGCATTTATTCTCTCAACAACAAAAGGGACATTCTCCTATTAGTATTTAATAGACTTGCTTTTACTAGAATCAACTGTGTAGATGGTTGTGCAGATCCTTTGATTGTAGGCTCGCAAACAACTCATGATTTTGCAGCACTTGAAGTAACCCACTCAAAATAACGAACTTTATGTCATTCAATAGTGGCGGTAACACAATATCGATTTCCAGTGACATCCACCACCATAGGATCAATCGAAGAGGATTCCATATATGAGTTGTGGCATGGAGATCCTGTGATGGTGGGTCAATATCCTCAAGCGGAGGTGGGTTATTGTTATTCTCATTCTAGTTCTAGTTTAGTGTTGCCTTCATTTTATTATTTGCAGCATTGTTCGCGTTATCTTGGGTCATTCTTCTCAGCGTCTTTTGGATCTTAGGGTCAAATAGAGTCAACAAAATGCTCAACTTTGATTGTTGTGCATACATTACACCTGCACACTGAAACAAAACAAAAACGACAACAATTGTAAAATGAGGAAAATAAGGACTAATTTTTGAATTACTTAAATTAAACAAGTCTAGCTGTATTCCCTGGAAACAGTGTCAAAATCTTGATGTCACCCAAGCTACAACTCTTTTTTAAAGGTTGAAGTGATCGTTGTCAAGTTATATAACTTAACAGAGGTTAGGTTCGATCCCACAGGGAATATGGTAGACTCGGAGTAATTTTAAACAATTTGAGTGAATTAACCTACTTATCTCCCAAAAGGGAGGGGGTAGTAAATGGCAGAAAGTAATCCTAAACTAAAACAAGTGTTATGAAACTAGTAAGAAGAGTAACTAGGGCATTGTATTCCCCATTATTTCATAACTTGGTATTTACCAGATAATCATATTCTTTTCTAGTGTGTTGCATGCAGAATGGTAAGTTAAGTTTACCAAACCCTTTGATCCAGGCGAGAGGTAAACTTCACTACGTGATTTGATCTATTCCCATAGTGTGGCATTACTAACCCTTACATATTATTCTAGTACAACCTCCTCTTGATCCAGTTTGGTTGATTAGATGAGAAAACATCAATCGAATCCGATTCGACTTCTATCAAGCTTGTTGGTGAGTCCTCCATTCTGGGGATATTACTGATGAGAAAACATCAATCGAATCCGATTAATTAAACTTTTTTCCCATTCATTACTACCTCGATCTAGTCAGTTACAACTAGCCAAGTTCTAACATTGGCCATCATTAAAAGCAATGAAAAAAGAGAATTAATTAATACATGCATGCACACCTTCCAAAAATTATGAATTATTTGGCTTTACCTTGTTAGTTCTTAAACAACCCCAAAAAACTGCCCGAAAATATGCCTCGAAAGTGCTAGAATTGTAATTTCTATATGTCCCAAAATCCGTGTGCGATATCAAAAATCCGACTTCATATTTTTATTCAGGGGGTCATTTTGAGGGGAAAATGGGTCTAACCCCGATTTAAGAGCAAATGATTAGCAATTTTAGTTTTCAAAAAATGCAATTTCCAATGTTGTTTCCGCACCACTTCCGTGACACGCACTAGTACATTTTTGTGTGCAGATTTTTGACTTTGGTCCAAGACTTTTAAGTCAAAATTCATCGACAGTATCCATCTCCAATCTTCATCAAGTTCATCTTCAAAGCTAATATATGTGGGTTTCTTTCATGGGTTCCTTTAACCCATGATACCCAAGTTCCTTTTTCTCTAATTTGCATAATTTAAAGTTGATTTATTCATGGGTCTCATCTATTATGAAAATCATTGCACCCTATATTGGGATTTATGAAATTGTGATTATTTTATCATGTTTTGGGCTATGAATATAAGATGTATTGTAAGATTTGAGGAAGGGTTTTGATGTATGTTGCTTGAGGGTGTTACCAAGTATCTATTGAAGGTTTTACATTGAATTTCTAGCATGATCTCACTCTTGAATTGCATGATTTTACACTAGTACTACACACCCTCTAAGTGTTTGATAAAATGTCCGGTTATGACTTATTGAGAAGTTAAGGGCTCAATGCTTGTTTTATGAGTTGAATGACTATATGATGATGAAATGATGGTAGAATAATGACGAAATACATGTATATATATGCTGGTTATACGATGATGAAATAACAATAGAATGATGATGAAATGTATGTATGAATGTATGTGATGACTATATGACAATGAGAGGGATGAATGTATAAATGATATTATTCTATATAGTGCTGGCTTGTGACCATGCCCTACTCGGGGGTCGCGCATTAGGTAACCATGTTAAGGGGTTCGTACCTTGGTAACCTATAGAGGGTTTGTACTCCGATCACCATGGGTGGTAGGGTGCGACTATCCATCAACTTTGGTAGGGGTTTGTACCCATCAACCTATCGGGGGTTTGTACTCCGGTTAACATGGGTGGTTGGGTGCAACTATCCATTAATCATATTGGGGGTTTGTATCTATCAACTTTGTTGAAGGATTTGTACTCCATCAACCATGTTGGGGGTTTGTACCCATCAACCCGTTGGGGGGGTTTGTACCTCAACAACCTCATGAAGGAGTTCCTACCTCATATGCCTCTCCAAGCGGGTGATATACCTTGGATTGCACTAAGAAATGGTCACTCTCTCCACATATGTTATGTTTTATGCAAGCATGATTTGATTCAAGCATCTTCTATTCATGATATATTGCCATATGCTCATCTATTGTCTAATTAAGCATTTTGATTATGATGTCTATCTGTTGTTGCATTGCATCCTACATATTTAATACATTCAAACATACAAACCCATACTTTATGCCTACCATCACCATGTAGGAACTGGTGTACTGCTTGATCATCCTTCTCCTTCACGTGGCTAGTACGACTTCTATCAAGCTTGTTGGTGAGTCCTCCATTCTGGGGATATTACTTATGATCTCTTCCTATGCATTAAGACTTTCTCTCTTTGATTTATATATTGACTATGAGGGAGAGTCTGGTTGCTTTGTCTCTGTCCCTGCTCTTATCTCTGTAGTAGAGATGTTGTTGGATATGTTATGTATCTATGCTATGAGTCTTGAATCTCTTGTTCCTTGTTATGATATGAAAGTATTTTCCTTAGCCCTCGGTTGTCCCAATTAACTACTTCTTATTGTATGTTATTGCTTCTACGACTAAGGATGTGTAATGATATGCTACGAGGCTTGTTTGGGGCTTCTTTGAGTTCCCCATTCTTCTGTCACGTCTAATCCCTAGTCTTGGATCATGAACTTGGTATCAGAGCACTAGGTTGTTAGATCTTCGTAGTCCAACACACTGCATTGATTAAAGTCTTATTCATAGCTGTATTGTACACCGTAACTACAAGTAGGAGGCTATGAAACATTCTAGGAAATATTTTCCTTCTTCATGTTCTAAGTCATGCCATAGAGTTGAAGTAACTTTGTCCCCTAACGATTGTTCATTGTTATGCTAGATCATACCTAATACGAGGGGAAGACGAACCCGCACACCCGAGGAGCAACCGGCCAATGGATAGCTTAATGATGCTCTCACCTTGTTTGCTCAAGTGGTCGCTAATCAAGCCAACTAAGGGGCCCAAGCCCCTCATGCTCCTACACTGACTTCTCGGGTGAGAGACTTCATGAGAATGAATCCCACGAAATACTATAGGTCAAAGGTAGATGAGGACGCTCAAGAGTTCATTGAGAGGTCTACAAGATATTGGCTATCATGGGTGTGAGACCAGAAGAAAAGGCAGAGTTGGCGGCCTACCAACTCAAAGAGGTAGCACAAATATGGTACCACCAATGGAAAGAAGAGAAGGGAGTCGGTTATGTAGTGCTTTGGGAGGAGTTCAAAGTGGCTTTCCTTAATCAGTTTTTCCCTCTTGAGCTTAGGGAAGCTAAATTGGTGGAATTTTTGAATTTGATAAAAGGGTAAATGAGATATTGGAGAGATAGGTGGAAAGGTTGATTAATAAGGAGGTAGTTCTTTTCAAGGTCTTTTGGAAGAATCATCAAGTCAAATTTGATAAAAGGGTAAATGAGTGTGAGGGAATATGCCCTCAAGTTCAACCAACTTTCAAAGTTTGCTCCTTACTTGGTTCCAACCCAAGGTCGAGAATGAATAAGTTCGTGGTGGGGGTGTCCGACCTAGTGAGTGAAGAATGTCGATCCACTATGTTGATCGTTAATAAGAATTTGACCTATTTGATGACCTATGCCAAACAAATAGAAGAAGAAAAATTGAGGAAGAGGAGGGGTCGTGAGGTAAAAAGGGCCCATTTTGAGGGTAAGTTCCAAAAGGATGGTCGTTCCATAAAGGCTAAAAGTCTTCTCATGCATTTCAAAGAAGGGTTGCCAATGACTTTCCAAGACCCCAAGGTGTTGGGGTTGTGGTTCCTAATGAGGTGTGTCCTAGGTGTGGTAAGGGCCATAAGGGCTCATGCTTGAGAGATACTAATGCATGCTTTAGTTATGGGGAAGTGGGTCATAAAAAAGTAGATTTCCCTCAAAATCGCAACAAAGGCAAAAAGGTTTGTCCACAATGTGTTAAGGCGGTCCCATTGGGAAGAGGTGGCCGACAAGATGGTGTCCCAAGGCACAATCAGTTTTATGCTTTACATATGAGATAAGGGGTTGATGAGGTTCTTGATATCGTTACCGATATGTTAAAAATCTTTGACTTTGATGTGTATACATTGATCAATTTGGATGCTACTCTTTATTTTGTTATCCCCTTTGTTACCCAAAAGTTCTATGTTGACCTCGAGTTATTGCATGAGTTATATGAGGTGTCTACTCCTACTGGTGCATCTATTGTTGCTAGGAAAGTTTATAGAAGTTGGCCTATTTGCATCTTGCATAAATTCTTGCCTTGTGATATTGTTAAGTTAGACATGGTTGATTTTGATATTATGCTTGGGATGGATTGGTTGCATGCATACTATGCTTCTATTGATTGTAAAACCCGTAGGGTCAAATTCCAATTTCTAAATGAACCTATCCTTGAGTGGGAAAGCCAAGATGTGGTGTTCAAGGGTAGATGCATCTCTTGCATTAAAGCCCGTAAGTTGATCTCTAAGAGGTGCCTTTACCATCTTATGAGGGTTAGGGATATGGGGTATAAAGTCCTTCCCATAGAGTTAATGTAACGCCCCACACATTACATGTATTAGTCCTATGCACGTGAAACATGATATGATTTTTCAAATTAGCGCCAATTTTTAAAAGTGCTTGAATCTCATGTTAGAGGGCGATATGTGTGTCTAACGCTGAAGAGGGTCGAGTATAAATAAGTTTTAAGTAAAATTGAGGAGATCAAGGCCCTAAACAAATTAAGAGAATTGAGGTGCATGTAGGACATAGGAAGCCAGCAGGTGAGTCACCTACTTGCTTAGCTTAAACTTGCTAGCTAGATGGAGACAAGGCCAGATGTCGAATTTGTCCAATTTTGATTATGAATAAAGTTCATGTTAAAGGTGTAACTTTAGCCCATGGATTAGCATCATAAATGGACTATACTCACAGCCTAATATGAATAATAAAAGGGCCCAAGTACATTAGAACCTACTTCACTAATTGGGTCAAAACTAAGTAAGGAGAAAAGGGAAAAGTGGGTAGCCAAGGCCCAACCAATTTGAATCCAATAAGGCCCAACTGAAAGGGGCAAGAAGCTGCATCACCAACTTAGTAAAGTAAGGCTAAAATTCCTTAGTAAATCGGCCAAAGTCCCCCCTTAAAAGGGGTTTAAAACAGCTCTTATAAGTCATATCAACTTGAACAAAAATCAGCTTGTTTGCAAGTTTTCTCTCAACTTTTTCTTGACTTTACAAGCAACCACAAGAGACTTTTAGGGTTCTTGGAGAAGCCCTACACCTTGAGTTTAAAGTTAAGTAAGTTTACTTATGTTTTTAGTATAGTTTTCTTATGTAAAACAAGAGGATAAGCTAACTATATCCTTGCTAAAATTGTTGGACAACATGTGTTCCCAAAAGTTGTTGTACATGTTTCTTGTTTATTTGGAAGCTTTTCTCTTTTTGGTTGGATTGATTATGAAGGAAGACTACTGTTCTTAATGTGTATTGGTTCTATAATGAAGTATAAAGGCTACTGCACCATTTTTACAGTCCACAAAAGTGAGTTCTTGTGTGATATCGTAATTGTGTTCGTAATAGGAACTTGTGGGTTGATTGATTAAAGACTATGGTCTCACGTCCTACACCTATTTTTAGGACTATTTTTGAACTCTTTTTAGGCTGGTTGTATGTTATATATGGTGGGGATTGTTTGGTTAAAGTTGGAACAGGTTTGGGATCGTCGACGTCAAAATATAGCGAAGGGATGTAACGTTATGCAGCCTGTTTGTGTGTTGTGTATAATTGTTATGTGTTGTACTTTGTGAGCTGTTGTAAGGCTGTTATGGCACTAAAATAGGCTGCATATAATATGTATATGAGAATGTGTATTAGAAAGTACGACTAGGGGCGAAAAAGTTGAAAGAATACGCTCGGGTTTATAATTACCCATTTGCTGCCCGTATGTTGTTTTTTATGAGATTGGTCCGCCAAAATGTGTCTATTTGCTACTAATGCTATTTTTATCACCTACTATGTTGTAGATAAATATTTGGTGGAAGGGAAGGTCATCTCGAGGTAATAGCGAGGTCCTACAGCGAGGTATGTAAGGCTACTTGATTTCGTATTACTTAGCATGAAATCTAGATTCTTCCTTGGCACATAAAGGCACTTACCAACTTTGAAACAACTGTCAATCGTGTCTTCACTCTTTCACATGTTCATATGATCCCATATATAGTCACCTTCAAATCTACATACATACGTGGATACCAAGTTACATAGGTTCTTGTTTCTAAATAAAGTTCACAAGTTGTTTCATCTCATATGCATTTCATTATTTGTGTAACGTACTCTTTTCATAGTCCTATTATCTGGTATGATTATCTATACATCATATACTACATTTACAACCCTACAACTCCAATATTATGACCACCAAAACAATTATCTCAAAGGTAAATGAAAGGTAAAGTATATTGCTTATTGATGGGTGGTAACCCGAGGGGTGGAAAAATCACCTAGCCAGGGTCGATCCTATCACAGGGGGTAGCCCAAGG
>DF360325.1:52918-63509 GCA_000787875.1 Solanum virginianum | reverse complement strand
ATAACGAGAAGGTGGTTAATTATAACTCCTTAAGGATTGTGATATGAGTGTGCGACATTTTCCCAATTGAGGCTAATGTTATGGTTGATACTCTATGTGGGGCGCCTAGGGGTAGCCTAGCATATGTGGATAATGGCGATAAAGAGTTGACTAGTGGAATCTATCGGTTGGTTAGATTAGAAGTTAGGTTGAGGAAAGTTGAAAATGGTAGTATAGTGTTCTTAGTAGTTCCAACTCTTCTTTGGTTGAGGAGGTCTAGTTTAAGTAAGGTCTTGATTCCGCCTTATTAGAGTTGGAAGTTTTAGGTTAAAGGATGGTAAGGTGGAGGTTGTCTCCCAAGGGGGGAGATGGTGGTTTAGGGTACCAAGTGGACTAAGCATGTTTAAGGTTGAAAATTGAGTTTAGGATTGTGAGTCCTTATAAAATGTAGATGGAAGTTGGTAAGATTGCATAAGTATGGAAACTTCCTATGAATAGGGGAGTGATTTGTCCGGTCCTTCGTGCTTCTAGCTTGAGGGGATGTGTTGGTGACTCTAGTGCTATAGAACTCTTTGAGGTTGTAGGTGTTATGGAGGATAAGTTGACTTAGAAGAAGGTCCTGGTGGAGGTATTGCATGGAAAGGGTGGATAAGATGATTGATAAGGGTGTAGCATTCGTCAAGACCCATTGGGGAAAATGACAATTTGAAAGTACAATCGGAGACACTGAAGCAATCTTGATAAGGTGACATCCCTATCTTTTCCAATCTACCTAAGCATAAGGCACTAGGTTCTTTCTTTTTCCAAGTGGTCCCAACCCTTAGGTTAGATTACATGAGGTGCCCTTATCTATCTTATTGGATCGTGGTTCTCAATTCACTTCACACTTTTAGAGAAAATTAAGCTAGGTTGTACATTCATGAGTTTGTTAGATTGCATGGGGTGCCCTTGTCTATCATATCGAATCGTGGTGCTCAATTCAGTTCTCACTTTTGGAGGTCCTTGCACAAAGAGGTCTTGGTACCAAGGTAAAGCTTAGCACGGCCTTTCACCCTCAAACGGATGGCCAAGCTGAAAGGACTATCCAAACACTAGAGGATATGCTTAGACCTTGTGTTTTGGTGTTTAAGGGTAGCTGGGATGATCATCTTCCATTGATTGAGTTTGCTTATAATAATAGCTATCATTCTAGCATTGCTATGATTCCTTTTAAGGTCCTCTATATAGATGTTGTAGGTCCCCAATTAGATAGTTTGAGGCAGGGGAAATGGCATTGTTGGGTCCAGATCTGGTCATGAAGGCTATGGAGAAGATAAGTTTGATAAGAGAAAGATAAAAAATAGCCTAAAGTCGTCAAAAGTCCTATGCCGACGTGAGGAGAAGGGAGCTTGAATTTAAAGTTGGTTATTGGGTGTATTTGGAGGTCTCACCCATGAAGCGTATGGTTAGTTTTGGTAAAAATAGTAAATTGAATCCAATATATGTAGGTCCTTATAGGGTGATGAGGAGGATTGGCAAGGTAGCATATGAGTTGGAGTTACCTAGTGAAATGGACTTGGTTCATTCGGTCTTTCATGTATCCATGTTTAGGAAATGTGTGGGTGATCCAAATGCTATTTTTTCATTGGATGTTGTGGGGGTTGTTGAAGATAACTTGACCTATGAAGAAGTTCTAGTAGAGATCGTGGATAGACAAGTGAAGAGGTTGAGGAACAAGGATGTGGCTTCCATTAAGGTCCTTTGAAGGAATCAACAAGTCGAAAGTGCTACATGGGAGGCCGAAGCGGACATGCAAAAGTGATATTCCTATCGCTTCCATTCTACTCAAGCCTAAGGCACTAGTTCTAAGTCTTCTATGTGATTACATGTATAATATATCAGCACTTTATGTCATTGCATACATTCATGTTTATTTTGACAAGTTCACGGTGATTTTGACACTTATGTTGAGATTTTTGAAATGATGTTTAAGAGTATTATTGCATTCTTTTCAAGTCTGATTTATTTATGATTACACTTCTTATACACGTTTCTTTGACATTCGGGGACAAATATTCCCAAGGGGGAGATATTGAAAGGACCCCAAAAATGTGCCCCGGAAGTGCCCGAATTCGTAATTTCCATTTATCTCAAAATCTGTACGTGATATCCAAAATCCAACTTCATATTCTTGTTCAGGGGGAAAAATTGAGTGGAAAAGGGTATAACCTAAATTTTAGAGGACCCTTAGCGAAAAATGAATTTCGCCAATTTTGCAATTCCAGAAGCAGTCCACGACTGCTCCGCGACGAGGACTTGTTGCAGAGTAGTGTATTCTGTTGCCATTTTTTTCCCTTAGTCCAATGCTTTGGGGTCTTGGGAATAAGTCTTCCCATGCATAAAAACACCTATACTTATCCATATTTCACCTTCACATCATATAAGACATTCCCCAATACTCTCTCAAACACTTAGACAAATATTTCACTCAAAATTCAAGTGCCAAATCTCATTCCTATCTCAAGGATTTCACCCAGGCTTCAAGTCTCCATTCCAATCTTCATCAAGGAATTCCCTGAAGTTGACCTATGTGAGTTTCAACCATTGGATCCTTTCACCCATGGTGCCCAAGCGTCCTTTTTACATAAATTACATATTTCTAAGTTGATTTTACTTATGGGTCTTCTATTATGAATTTGACTATGAACTATGTTGGGGTTTTGTAAAAGTTTGACTATTTATCCATGTTTTGAGCTATGAATCTAAGATCTATGATGAGTTTTGATGAGGGGTTTCAATGTATTTTGCAAGGTGGTGTTACCAAGTGTTGGTGAGTTGATTTACTTCAATATTTCTTGCATGATTTCACTCTTTAACTGCATAGTTTTACACAAGCATTACACACCCACCAAGTATTTGATAAAATATCTGATTTAGGGTTCTTGATCTATTGATGGACCACTGCATGTCTTATGACTTGAATGACTTTATAATGATGTAAGGATGGTATATATGTGTTGATTTCATGAAAAGTATCTATACTGTTGTAAGTGACCACACCTAGTTGAGGGGGTGCTAGACCTCAATCACCATGGATGGTGGGGTGCGATCCACCATCAACCAATTAAGGAGTTGACATCTCAATCACCATGGATGATGGGGTGTAACCACCATCAACCAATTTAGGGGTTGATACCTCAATCACCATGGATGGTGGGGTGCGATCCACCATCAACCAATTAAGGAGTTGACATCTCAATCACCATGGATGATGGGGTGTAACCACCATCAACCAATTTAGGGGTTGATACCTCAATCACCATGGATGGTGGGGTGCAATCCACCATCAACCAATTGAGGGGTTTATACCTCAATCACCATGGATGGCGGGGTGCAATTCACCATCAACCAAGTAGGGGGTTGATACCTCAATCACCATGGATGGAGGGGTGCAATCCACCATCAACTAATTAAGAGGTTGATACCTCAATCACCATGGATGGTAGGGTGTGACAATACATCATAATGTTGGTCTCTTACTACAAATGTAATATGTTCTATGTAAGCATGTTTTACTTCAAGCATTACTCATGCATGCCATATTGCTATATGCTTATTTATTGCCTTATTATGCATTTCGATTATGTTGCCTATCTTTTGTTGCATTTCATCCTACATACTTGGTACATTTAAATGTACTAAAGCACACTCTATGCCTACATGATGTTACCATGTAGGAACCAGAGCTCTTCACGATCATCCTCATCCTCCCCGTGGCTAGTACTATTACTACCAAGCAAGTTGGTGAGTCCTCAAATTTTGGGGACAATGCCTTTGATCTTATGCTATGTATAAAAAATCTCTTTCCTTTGTATGTTTTGACTATGAGGGTGAGCCCAGTTGCTTGTCTTGGCCCCCACTAAGTTCTATGTTTAGAGGTATTGTTAGATAAGTTATATAATGATTCTATAAGCTTGACTCCCTTTGACTCTTTTGATGCTTTGTGAAATGAAGGATTTCCCCTAGTCTCTTTGCCCTTATTTCTATTCTTTCATTGTTGTTTAATTGGTTTTGTGACCAAGGATATGTAATAATAAGTTAAGAGGCTTGATTGGGGTCCCTTCAGGTTCCCCATTCGCTGTGTCACGTCTAGGCCCTAGGCTTGGATGGTGACACCCATGTGTCACTTTCAACTTGTTGATTCCTCCAAAGGACCTTAACGGATGCTACATCCTTGTTTCTCAACCCTTTCACTTGTGTCCACCTCAGCTTACTATGTGGCACTTTCCTCCTGTTGGTTTCTCCAAAGAACCTTGACAGAAGCAACATCTTTGTTCCTCAACCTCTTCACTTATATATCCAAAATTTCTACTGGAACCTCTTCATAAGTCAAATTGTCTTCAACAGCACCCACAACATCCAATGGCACGATAGCATTTGGGTCACCGACATACTTCCTCAACATAGACATATGGAAGACTGGATGAACCAAGTCCATTTCACTAGGAAACTCCAACTCATAGGCCATCTTACCAATCTTCCTCAAAACCCTATAAGGACCCCCTCTTTTTACCAAAACGAACCACACCCTTCAAGGGTGAAACCTTCAAATAGACCTAATCACCAACCTTAAATTCAAGATCTCTTCTCCTTACATTGACATAGGACTTTTGACGACTTTGGACTGTCTTCAACCTCTCCCTTATCAGCCTCACATTCCCTAAGGCCTCCACAACCAAATCCAGACCCAACTAAGCCATTTCTCCACTTCAAACCACCTAATCGGTGATCTACAATGTCTATCATAAAGGGCCTCAAAAGGAGCCATACCAATGCTTGCATGATAGCTATTATTATATGTAAACTCAATCAATGGAAGATGGTCATCCCAACTACCCTTAAATTACAATACATAAGCTCTAAGTATATCCTCAAGTGTTTAGATAGTTCTTTTGTCTTGGCCATCCCTTTGAAGGTTAAAGGTCGTACTATGCTTAACCTTGGTACCAAGACCTTTTTGGAAAGACCTCTAAAAGTGAGAAGTGAATTGAGCAATACGATTCGATATGATAGACAAGCGCACCCCATTCAATCTAACAAATCATCAATGTACAATCTAGCATACTCTTCAGCAGCATGAGTAGTCTTAATCGGTAGGAAAACAGTGGAATTTGTCTTTCTATCAACCACAACCCAATTAGAATCAAAACCCTTTCTTGTCTTAGGCAGCCCAACTACAAAATCCATGTTGATTTGCTCCCACTTCCAAGTAGGAATCTCTATATCTTGGGCTATGCCACTTGGCCTTTGTTGCTCGGCTTTCACTTATTGGCAATTATGGCAACTGGACACAAAGTCAGCAATGTCTTTCTTCATACCATCCCACCAAAATGGTTCCCTCAAATATCTATACATCTTGGTAGGACCGAGGTAAATACAATAGGAAGAATTATAAGCCTCATCAAGAATCTTCTCTCTCAAATCATCAACACAAGGCACACACAACCTAGCTTGGTACCTAAGGGCACCATCACCCCCTTGGGAGAAAACCTCCACCTTACCATCTCTCACCTAGGCTTTCAATTCTAGCAAGGCGGGGTCAAGATCTTGCCTTACCTTCACTTCCTCAATCAATGAAGATTTGGAACCATCAACCACCACTACTCCACCATTGTCAACCTCGTCCAACCTAACTCCCAACCTAGCCAACCGATAGACCTCTCTAGCAGCCTCTTTGCCACCATCATCAACATAAGCTAGGCTACCCATAGACCCCCTACTCAAAGCATCAGCCACAATATTAGCCTTATCAGGGTGATAATGCACACTCATATCATAATCCTTAAGAAGCTCTAACTACCTTCTTTGTCTCAACTTGAGGTCTTTTTGGGTGAACACTATTAGCCTTACCGAGGTGATAATGCAACATATCATAATCTTTATGAAGCTCTAACAACTTTCGTTGTCTCAAGTTGAGATCTTTTAGGGTGAACACATAGTGAAGACTCTTATGATTAGTAAACACATCGACATGCACTCCATATATAATGACACCAAATTATTTAAAGCAAATACCATGGCGGCCAATGCAAGATCATGGGTAGAATAATTCTTTTCACGCACCTTAAGTTTCCTAGAGGCATAAGCTATCACCTTACCATTTTGCATCAAAACACATCCCAACCTAATTCGTGACGCATCACAATACACAACAAACACTTACAACCCTTCAGGTAGAGACACGATAGGAGCAGAGACACGCTTATCTTTCAAAGTTTGTAAACACTTTTCATATTCATCGGTCCACACAAATTTAGCCTTCTTTTGAGTCAACTTAGTCATATGAGAAGCAATAGACAAAACCCATTCACAAATCTATGGTAATAACCTGCTAAGCCCAAGAATCTTCTAATATCCAATGAAGTCAAAGGTCTTGGCTGATTTCTAATCACTTCCACCTTTTCAGGATCCACCTTAATACCATCTTCTGACAACACATGACCTAGAATGGAAAACTCTTGCAACTAAAACTCACAATTCTCATACTTAGCATACAACTTCCCTTCACTCAATTTTTGTAGCACCACCCTCAAATGACTTATGTGCTCCTCCTTACTATGGGAATAGATCAAAATATCATCAATGAAAACCACCACAAACAAATCAAGGTAGGGTTTAAAGATCTTATTCATAAGATCCACGAAGATAGCCAGTGTCTTGGTCATCCCAAAAAACATAATAACAAACTTATAGTGCCTATACCTAGTCTAGAAGGACGTCTTGGGAATGTCACACTCCCTCACCTTCACTTGATAATACCCAGATCGAAGATTAATCTTAGAGAAGTGACTAACCCCTTGAAGTTCGTCAAATAGATCATCAATCCTTGGTAAAAGGTACTTATTCTTGATGGTGACTCTATTAAGTTATCGGTAATCAATGGAAATTCTAAGGGACCCATACTTCTTCACAAATAGCACCGTTGCACCCCATGGTGATTGGCAAGCATTACTATCTCTCAAGCATGGGCCACTATGACCCTTACCACATTTTGGACACATATCATTAGGCACCATCCTACCTTTACCTTAGACCTTTTGGTTGTCATTGGTAAACCTTCTATTAGGAACATAAGAAGACCCTTAGCCTTGATGAAACTGGCCACCTTTGAGACTTTGGAATTTCCCATCAAAACGGGCCCTTTTGGCCTTACCACTCCTTATTTTTCTAAGCTTCTCCCCTTCTAATTATTCAGCATATGTCATTAGGCGGGACAAATCCATTTCATTTACCAACATAGTGGCATGACACTCCTCATTAACCAAATATGGATATGCCCATCACAAATTTGTTTATCCTAGACCTTGGCTCGGCCACCCTTTGTGAAGCATATTTGGAGAGTTAGTTGAACTTAAGGGAATACTCTCTCACACTTATAGACCCTTGCTTCAAATTCATGAACTCCATCATATTGCCTCCCTAAGCTTAAGAGGGAAAAATTGATGAAGGAAAGCTGCCTTAAACTCCTTCCACAAAATATTGTTCTTTTCCTTCTCCTCCGATCTCACACCCATAATAGACAACACTTTGTACACCTCATTAACAAATTCTTGAGAGTCTTCATCCACTTTAGACCCATTGAACTCCAGTGGGGTTTATCCTTATGAAATCCCTT
This sequence comes from Solanum virginianum, assembly GCA_000787875.1. Taxonomy (NCBI): domain Eukaryota; kingdom Viridiplantae; phylum Streptophyta; class Magnoliopsida; order Solanales; family Solanaceae; genus Solanum; species Solanum virginianum. Next base: position 55,876 of record DF360325.1, on the reverse strand, counting down.
ACCTAGATGCCAGAGTTTGAGCACAAAGGGCTTGGGCCCCTTGGTTAATTTGATTGGTCATAGCTTGAGCTAGCATGGCAATAGTATCCTGGAACTCTTCATGAGCCGGTTGTTCTTTGGGAGTGCGGGCTCTTCTTTCTCTTAGGATAGGCATGGTATAGTATAGCAAAGAACATTTGTTAGGGGAAAACCTTACCTAAACTTCTATAGCACGATATAGAGTAAGAAGACGGGAAACTTTTCCTGAAATGTCTCATAGCCTCTTACTCATAGTCTTGGTGCACTTCACAACCATTAACAACCTAGTGCTCTGATACCATATTTGTCACAACCCAGACCTAGGGCCAAGACGTGACAGGACGAATGAAGAACCAGAAGGGACCCCAAACAAGCCTCTTAGCATATCATTATACATCCTTGGTCGCGAAAGTAATTAAACATGAACAAGAGAACATAAAATAAGGATAAAAGGGGTTAAGAGAGTCTTTCATAGCTTAAAACATACAAGAGTCAAGAGATTCAAAACTCAACGCATCATTATATAACTTGTCGAACAACACCTCCAAACATAGAATTGAGCGGGGGCCAAGACAACTTTTCGGGCTCACCTCATAGTCAAAAGAACAGATTAAAAGAAAGAGAGCCTTTACATAACATAAGATAAAAAGATATCGTACTCGAAGTTGAGGACTCACCAAACTTACTTCAAAGATAGTACTATCCACATAGAGGAGGAAGATGATCAAGTGGAGCTCCGGTTCCTACATGGTAACATCATGTAGGCATAGAGTATGTGTTAGTACATTTAAATGTACTAAGTACATAGGATGCAATGCAACAAGCGATTGGCAACACAACCAAAATGCATAAATATGGGCAATGGATGAGCATAGTAATAATATGACATGCATGAATGATGGTTAAGGTAAAATATGCTTGTATAGAACATATTACATGTGTAGAAAGAGACCATCATATAGAGACCAAGTCCTTCTACTCCCTTGGCGAGATGATCGAGGTGCAAACCCCCCAACATGGTTATATAAGCCTACCACCCCCCAAGCGAGGAGACTGACGTACAAACCTCCCAAAATAGTTACATGGGCCTAATACCCCTCGAGCTAGGCAATTGAGGTAAAAACCCCCAACATGGTTGCATGGGCCTACTACCCCTCGAGCGAGGCAATTGAGGTATAAACCCCCAACATGGTTGTTCAGGCCTACCACTCCCCGAACGAGGCATGGTCAACTTGCAACACTGTAGAGAATTTTCATGAAAACAACTCATGTATACATTCCTTTCATCATCATAAAGTTATTTAACTCATATGCCATGCATTAGACCTTCAACAACTCAAGAATCGTTAAATGGATATTTTTTCAAACACTTGGGGGGTGTAATGCTAGTACAAGATCATCCAATTCAAGCGTGAAATAATGTGAGAAAAACCAATGTAAATCAACCCACCAATACTTGGTAGAACCCTTATGTAAGATACATTAAAACCCTTCATCAAATCTCATCATAGAATATAGATTCATAGCTCAAAGCATGCTTAAACAGTCCACATTTCATGAAAAACCCAACATAGTTTATAATAATATTCATAGTTAAAATACCTATAAATCAACTTATAAATATGTAATTTGTGTAAAAAAGAAGGTTAGGCATCATGGGTGAAAGGACCCAATGGTTGAAACTCACATACCTCAACTTTGGAGATTCCCTTGATGAAGATTAGAATGACAGCTTAAAGCTTGAATGAAATTCTTAGATTCATAATGAGTTTGGGACACTTGAATTTGACAGAAATATTTGACTAAGTATTTGAGAGGGTTTTGGGGAATATCTTGACTGATATGGGGTTGAAAAATAACTAAGTATAGGTATTTTTACGGATGGGAAGGCTTAGGCCCAAGACCTAAAGGCCTTGGACTAAAACTACAATAACTAGCCAAAAAATACATAGGTGCGCTCTGGCCGCATCGCGCAAGAGGCGCTGATCGACACTGGATTAGAAATTTTGGGGAAAATAAAATTCTGATACAGTTGCTCTAAAATCGAGGTTAGATCATCTTCCACTCAATTTTACCCCCTAATTATGAATATAAAGATAGACATTTAATATCACGCATAGATTTTAAGATATATGAAAATTACGATTATGGGCGTTTTTTAGGCATATTTTTCGGCAATTTTTGGGGGTGTTTCAGCGTTGTACACATCTACCATGTTGAGGGGTATATACCTTGACTACTATGATGGGGGTGCTATGCTCATCTACCATGTTGAGGGGTATACACTTTGACCACTATGATGGGGGGGGAGGGTGCTATGCCAGAGTTTGAGCACAAAGGGCTTGGGCCCCTTGGTTAATTTGATTGGTCATAGCTTGAGCGCTATGCCCATCTACCATGTTGAGGGGTATATAACTTGACCACTATGATGGGGGGTGACATGCCCATCTACCATGTTGAGGGGTAGATACCTCAATCACCTTCCAAGGGGGTGATACGCCTTGGATTCTAAGTAATAGTTTGCTTGTAACTTGCGAGTAAAACGGAGATGAGGCTCGACGTCGAAATTTCTGGACAGATTATATTGTTGATGTTGCTGTGTGCTTTTGTTGTTGTGTTTTCTTGGTCTCTGAGTATTGTCCCTACACGTGTATCTATATTCTCAAGTTATATGTTTTATAAGCATGTTTTACTTTTAGCATTGATCATGCATGCCATATTGTTATTATACTTACCCATTACTTATGTTTATGCATTTTGATTAAGTTGACTATGTCGTTTTGCATTGCATCCTACATATTTAGTACATTCAAATGTACTAATGCATTGTAACACCCAACTCAACGCATCATTATATAACTTGTCGAACAACACCTCCAAACATAGAATTGAGCGGGGGCCAAGACAACTTTTCGGGCTCACCTCATAGTCAAAAGAAAA
>DF360325.1:23317-49216 GCA_000787875.1 Solanum virginianum | reverse complement strand
TGCCTACATGGTGACACCATGTAGGCATAAAGTATGCGTTAGTACTTGGAATATACTAAGTATGTGGGGTGCAATACAACAAGAAACATGAGCATAATAATCAAGATGCATAATCATAGGCAATAGACATGAGCTCAATATGGCATACATGATGAATGCTTAGGTGTAACATGCTTGAGAGTAATCATACTTGCATAGCTTGTCCCACACATTATTGTGACATAAATGGCTTATCTAAATACCTTGTGCTAGAGGGTAAAGGGTATAGCATGAGTCATCACCCCATCTAGTAGGTAGGGGATAGTATATGATATTAAGTCGTACATGAGGGTAACACTTGCAATATGGTTCATGACCCCTTCACGTAGATATTAGGTAATGCATCATAATAAATTGTACATGAGGGTAAGATATATAACATGATTCATGACCCTTTCATGTAGAAACTTTCATTATACTAGAGGGTCAAGAGTACAACATGATTCATGACCCCTTTTAGTAGGCTGTCACGACCCGGACCTAGGGCCTAGTCGTGATTGGTGAATAGGGAACCTGAAGGAACCCCAAATAAGCCTCTTTGCATATCATTACATATCCTTGGTCGCGGAAGCAATTAGAATGGCAATAAGAGAAAATATATAAAAGGGGAAAAAGGGGCTAAGGGACATCTTTGATACCATAACATCAATAAGCAAGTGAGTCAAGGCTTATAGCATGATTACACTATATGTCCAACAACACTTTTACTATATAGATAAGAGCGGGGGCCAAGACATGTAACCGTGCTCACCCTCATAGTCATAAGTATACAATAAAGTAAAGAGAGTCTTAATACATAGTATAAGAGAATAGTCATTGTCCCTAGAATGGAGGACTCACCAACTAGCTTGGATAAATAGCTCTAGCCATATAGAGTAATACATTATATAAGAGAATAGTCATTATCCCCAGAATGGAGGACTTACCAACTAGCTTTGATAAATAGCTCTAGCCACATGGAAGAGGATAACCAAATAGAGCTCTGGTCCCTACATGGTAACATCATGTAGGCATAGAGAATGTGTTAATACGTTTGAATGTACTAAGTATGTAGAATGCAACGCAATAAGGAATAGGCATCATAATCAAAATGTAAAGAGATAAATAATCGATAGCATAATAATAATATGACATGTATGATCAATGCTTAAGTAAATCATGCTTTGCAAATCATTCATCTTACATAGAACATAGTATATAAGTTTGGGAAGAAACCTCAGCAGGCATAAAATAAGACCAAGCAAGCTACAACTTGGAATCCCGATGTCACCCTACACCGGAAGAAAGAGGGAAGTTACTTGCCAAGTTGAACCTCCTAATGACTAAGTGGATCCACTAAGCCTTATGTGAACTGGGTACTCGCCTCTAGTTCTTAGACTCGGGTACTAGCCTGAAGTTCAGACTCGAATACTCACCTCAAGCCCTCATGTTTAGGGTACTTGCCACTAATCTCTTCACCTATGATGGCACGTACTTTTAGGACTTAGGGACTCACCTCTAGTCCACTCAGTGCTAAGTTTATTCCCATGGAATATATAAGATAATCATACTTTAATAACTTGAAATTAACATAGAGACATGACACCAGTAGCTCTTAACAACAGTGACCTCAAATTGTGACCCTAAATCATCATATTGATTTACCCTTAATCATCATAAGAATGGGCCATCATCAACATTACCCTTACATTAGCATCAACATGAAAGGCTCACATGAGGTAAAATCTTTGGAAAAGGGGGCTTAATCCGGCCCAACAACATTATCAACATTTCCATGAATTAGACATATCTTCAGAAAGTTTAAAATCACCACGAAGTCATTCAACTCATAAGAAATGCATTGGACCTTCAATTCCTCAAGAAATCATAACCAGATATTTTATCAAACACTTGGCGAGTGTATAGTGCCAGTGTAAAACCATACAATTCAAGAGTTAAAACATGCAAGTAAATCCAATGTAAAACCATTAATAGATATTTGGTAACACCTTCAAGCAATATACATCAAAACCCTTCATCAAATCTCATAATAGATCTTAGATTCATAGCTCAAAACATGCTAAAACAATCACAATTTCATAAACCCCCAACATAGTGTGCAGTGAAATTCATAATAAATAAGACCCATAAGTAAATCAACTTTAAATCAGGTAATTTATGTAAAAAGGAAGGTTGGGCACCATGGGTGAAGGGACCCAATGGTTAAAACCCTCATACCTTAGCTTTGGAGAATTCCTTGAAGAAGACTTTAATGGAGACTTGAAGGTTGAGTAAAATCCTTAAGATCCAGAAAAGGTTTGGGACTTGTATTTAGGAGTGAAATACTTGGCTAAGTATTTTGGTGAGTATTGGGGAATGTTTTAAATGATATGAGGGTGAAATGTGGCTAAGTACAAGTATTTTCATGTATGAGAACACTTAGGCCCAAGATTTAAGTCTTGGACCGAGTAAAAAAATTGGACAGAAATTATATTATGGCGTATCGGCCAAGGATGCAAAGTACATTCTGGTAATCGCATTTTACAATTTTTGTATTGTGATATGGTTGCTCTAAAATTTGGGTTAGACCCATTTTTCACTCAATTTTTTCCCCAAACAAGAATATGAAGTTGGATTTTTAAAATAATGCACGAATTTTGAGATATATGGAAATTACAATTTCGCGCACTTCCGAGGCACATTTTTGGGCACTTCTAGGGTCGATTTAATATCTCCCCTTGGGAAAATTCATCCCTGAATGTCAAAGAAATGTTCATAAGAAGAATGATCATGAAAAAATCAGTCCCAACAAGAATACAATAATACATTTAAAACACCATTTTCAAAATCTTAACAAAAGTGTTAAAATCACCATGAACTTGTCAACATAAACATGAATGCATGCAATGACATAGGGGCTGAAACATAAGACTTGGAATTATAAAAAGGACTTGGTGTGTTATCATAAGCTAGAATACAATGAAAAAGATATAGATATTGCTCCTCCTTGCCCGCTTCGCTTCTCGAGGAACACTTTCCACTTCATGATCCCTCCAAAGGACCTTAACGAACATCACATCCTTCTTAATCAACTTTTCCACCCTCTCATCCAATACCTCCACAACACCCAAAATCTTAAGGATTTCCTCCAACTGCTCTTTTGTTACCCCAAAGAATCCCACTTCTCATAATTCACAATAAACCCCATATGCATCAATATTCACAACATCATCCTCAAATGATTCACAAGCTCTTCTTCACTTATGGAAACAAACCAACACATCATCACCAAAGACCACCACAAGCATAATAAGGTAGGGATTAAAAACCCTATTCATGAGACCTATAGATAGGGACAATGCATAAGCCAAACCAAAAGACACTACCCCAACATCAAAATATTAGAAAGGACATTCAATAACTTATTGATCCCCGGAAATAACTCAATAGAAATAACTTAGGTTCAAAACCCCTAGCTCTTACATGATGAATGCAACCCTTAGAGATCAAATTTACCTTAAGACAAGAAATGCACTTACCCTTTCACAACCAACTTATAAGCCCCCACTCAAGGATGGGTCTATTAGGGAATTGGAACCTAACTCTACGGGCCCTATAATCAATGGTGACATAACATGCATGCAACTAATCCATCCCAAGCATAACAACAAAATCCACCACATCAAATCCAATAAGTCACAAGGCAAGATCTAATGCAATATGAACATGGAACAATGCTTATGAATTTCCAACAACAATAGACTCAACAAAAGGGTAGACACCAAATGTTCACATAACAACTTGGGACACAAAAGAAGCCCACCAGCCAATAAAAGGAATAATGAAAGGAATAATGCTAAGTATAGTAACCCCTAGAGGGTTATGGTTAAGAATACTGACGACCATCATTATGGTTTTTAGGGACCTACAAACAATGTCTCATCTTATGATCTATTCCACCACATCTAAAAGAAGTACCCGAACCGGCTAAGCAATCTCCTGGGTGGTACTTTCCACACTTGTTATATATAGGAGGAGCTTCTCTACCAACACCTTTAATTGGATTCTTGGGGCTGACCACTCCACCCTTGGCAACCCTCTCATTTGGAGCATGGTTGGACTCGTGATCTTGGAAGCTACCCTCAAATTGAGCCCTCTTGGATCCCTCACTTCTCTTCTTCCTATGCTTCTCCTCCTTAACTTGTTTGGCATACGTCATGAGGCGGGACAATTCTATATCATTTATTAACACAGTAGTACGATATTCCTCATTCCCAAAATCAAATACACCCATCATAAACTTGTTCATCCTTGACCATGGATCGACAACCAATTGTGGAGCATACTTGGAGAGTTGGTTGAACTTGAGGGCATACTCCGTCACACTCATGGATCTTTGCTTTAGATTCATAAATTCTATCATTTTGGCCTCCCTTTTCTCAAGAGAGAAGAACCGATTGAGAAAAGCCACCTTAAACTCCTCCCAAGGAATAACATCATGATTTCCCCTTTCCACCTTCCATTGCACAAATCAAATTTGAGCCACCCTCTTTAGTTGGTAGGCCGCCAACTCCATCTTTTCCTCTAAATTCACCCCTATGATAGACAACACCTTGTACACCTCATTGATGAACTCTCCGGGATCCTCATCTACCTTACACCAATTGAACTATGGTGGATTCATTCTAACAAAGTCCCTTGCTCTCGAGGCCAAACTATTAGCATGAAGAGCTTGGGACCCTTGATTTATTTGGTTGGTCATAGCATATGCCAACAAGGTAATTGTATTTCGAAACTCAACTTTGGCAGCCCCTCCACCTTGAGAAGCGGAGTAAGCCGGTTGTCCTATAGATGCACGACCCCTCCTTGACCTTCCTATTTGAAGCGTCAAGATCAACTAGAAGAGTGAAAAACATTACTTAGAGGGAAAAGCCCTATCTCACTTCTAAAGCACGACATAGACCATGATGAAAGGAAAGATTTCCTAAAACACCTCATAGCCTCCTATTCATAGTTGTGGCACATTTCACAACCATAAATAAGACTCTAATAAATGTGATGTAGTGGATGATGAGGATCTAACAACCTAGTGCTCTAATACCATCTTTATCATGACTAGGAGCTAGGGGCTAGTCGTGACCGGCGAATAGGGAACCCGAAGGAGCCCCAAATAAGCCTCTTTCCATATTATAACATATCCTTGGTTGCTGAAGCAATTATAACGACAATAAGAGAAAATATATAAAAGGGGAAAAAAGGGACTAAGGGACATCTTTCATACCATAACAACAATAAGCTACAGAGTCAAGGCTTATCGCATAATTACACCATATGTCTGACAACACATCTACCATATAAATAAGAGTGGGGGCAAAGACAAGCAATAGGGCTCACCCTCATAGTCATAAGTAGACAATAAAGTGTAGAGAGTCTTAATACATTATATAAGAGAATAGTCATTATCCCCAGAATGGAGGACTTACCAACTAGCTTTGATAAATAGCTCTAGCCACATGGAAGAGGATAACCAAATAGAGCTCTGGTCCCTACATGGTAACATCATGTAGGCATAAAGTAAGCATTAGTATGTTTAAATGTACTAAGTATATGGGATGCAATAAACGAGTAATAGGGATCATAATCAAAATGCATAGATATAAACAATAAATAGCATGATAACAATATGGCATGTATGATCAATGGTTAAGTAAATAATGCTTTGCAAATCATTCATCTAATATAGAACATAATATATAAGTGTGGGAAGAAACCTCTATCAACATAAAACAAGACCAAGCAAGCTACAACTTGGAATACCAATGTTATCCCTGCACTGGAAGAAAGGGGAAAGTTACTTGCCAAGGTGAACCTCCTAATGACTAAATGGATCTACTAAGCCTTATGTGAACTGGGTTCTTGCCTCTAGTTCTTAGACTTGGGTACCTGCCTCAAGCTCGGACTTGGGTACTCGCCTCAAGCCCTCATATTTAGGGTATTCGGCTCTTTGGGATTTGCAAAATTGACTATAATCTCTTGAGCTAGGGTGGCACATAGTTTTGGGACTTAGGGACTAGTCTCTAGTCCACTCGGTGCTAAATCTAATCCTATGGAATATATAAGATAATCATACTTTAATAACTTGAAATAAACATAAAGATATGGCATGAGTAGCACTTAACATCATTGACCTCAAATGGTGAGCCTCAATCATCATACATAAGAATGGGGCATCATCAACATCACCCTTACATTAGCATCAACATCAAAGGCTCACAAGAGATAAAATCTTTAATAAAAGGGGCTTAATCTGGCCCGACAACATCATCAATATTTCCATGAATTAGATATATCTTTAGAAAGCTTAAAATCACCATAAAGTCATTCAACTCATAAGAAATGCATTAGACCTTCAATTCCTCAAGAAATCATAATTGGATATTTTATCAAACACATGGCGGGAGTGTAGTGCTGGTGTAAAACTATGCAATTCAAGAGTGGAAAGATGCATGGAAATCCAATGTAAAACTATCAATAGATACTTGGTAACCCTCAAGCAATATACATCAAAAACCTTCATCAAATCTCATAATATATCTTAGATTCACAACTCAAAACATGCTAAAACAATCACAATTTAATAAAACCCCAACATAGTATGTAGTGAAATTCATAATAAGTAAGACCCATAAGTAAATCAATATTAAATCATGTAATTTATGTATTAAGGAAGATTGGACACCATGGGTGAAGGGACCCAATGGTTGAAACCCACATACCTTAGCTTTGGAGAATTTCTTGAAGAAGACTTTAATGGAGACTTGAAGCTGGAGTGAAATCCTTAAGATCCGAAAGAGGGTTTGAGACTTGAATTTAGGAGTGAAATATTTGGCTAAGTGTTTTGGTGAGTATTGGGGAATGTTTTGAATGATATGAGGGTGAAATATGGCTAACTATAGGTATTTTCATGTATAAGGACACTTAGGCCCGAGACTTAAATATCTTGGACTGAGTAAAAAATAGGACAAAAATTATACTATGGTGTGGCGTGCCAAGGACACGAAGTACATTTTGGAAATAGCAAAATGCAATTTTTTGATTTTGATACGATTGCTCTAAAATTTAGTTTAGACCTATTTGCCACTCAATATTTCCCCCTGAATAAGAATATGAAGTTAGATTTTCAAAATAATGCACGAAATTTGAGATATATAGAAATTATGATTTTGGGCACTTCTGAGGCACATTTTTGGGAACTTTTAGGTCGTTTCACATCGCTTCATTGTATATTCATCACCGGCTCATCAGTGATGGTTGTTGATTAGAGAAACCCCCAAATAGGCCTTGATAGTACTGTGAGTGGATGGGACATAGATAAGAGATGAGTAGTCATTGTCTAAATTACATTTTTACTTTAGACTTTTGGCATGATAATTGAGTTTCCTACTTCTCTAGTTGAGCTATTTGAGTTGATGTTATTCTTCCTTTACATGTTTCTTTCTACCATTTCAAATACTTGTACATTCTATATACTGACGTCCATTTAGCCTGCATCTTTTCATGATGTAGAGATAGGTACTTACGACCATCAACTATCACCCCATTGAGGACCTATTTGCTTTCAGCTGATTGGTGAGCTCTCCCCTACTCTCAGAGGACATTGTGTTTCTGTTCTAGCTTGAGCTAGACCTATCTTATTCTATTTAGTAGTAGCCATTAAGCTGTCATCATCACCATTATTCAGCTGTTTTAGAGGATTCATAGACTAGACAGGCAAGTTATAACTGGATGTTATTTTTGGCTAGTTTTCTTTCAAACTACTCTTACATAGTTGATGGATAGACTATTTGGCCTTTGTTTATTGATTTTCATTTTATCATTACTTTTCATTTAAGTATTATTATTCATGAATGTTTTCTTCTACTTAAAAGTGATTGAATGAATGTGACGACTAAGTGGTTCGCTTGGGGAATAGCAATAGTCATTAAGTGCCGACCATACAAAGGGTACCCTCCTGAGGCATGACAAACTTGGTGTCAAAGCACAGAGGTCAAGGGTCCTAAGGAGTCTATGATGTTGTGTGTAGTAGAGCCTTTTTTTATGGGTATGTTGTGCACCACACTTTAAAACCAGAAGGCTATAAGACATTAGGAATTGTTACACTTTCTGGTATTCTGAGTTCACGTGATAGAGTTTAACTCTATTAAAGTATCTATCTAATTCATGTGTTACGTACTTGCAGATCATGCCTCCTTAGCGTACTACCACTCAAAGAGACAAACTCTCAACACTGAGAATCCCCTAGAGGTGCCTCCTCAAATGGAGATGAGAGCCCAAGGTCGATGTGCCAGAGTCATTGGGTCTCCTAGATACCTAGTACTTCACCTACTCATATAATAGAGGTTCATTTCAGAGGAGCTATTACTATTCTCACCCAACTGGTAGCTGCCCCGAGTCAGAATCAGAGTTCACAAGCTCCTAGATCTAGCTCCCAAGGGGCAACTGCTGTGATGAGGCTTAGAGATTTTCTAAGGATGAAGTCACTAGTCTTCACAGGGTCTAAGGTTGATGAGGACCCCCAAATTCTATTGATGAGATATGGAAGGTGTTGAAAGTTATGCACGTGACAGAGATTGAGGGAGTTGAACTTGCTTCCTATCAAATCAAAGATGTGGCAAACGTTTGGTACAATTAATGAGAAGAAAGATAAGGTGAGGATGTTGAGCCTACCATTTGGGATGCCTTAAGAGTGTCTTTCTTGATCACTTCTTTCCATGAGAGTTCAGGGGTGCGAAGGTTGTGGAGTTTATTAACATGAAACAGAAGGGGATGACTGTCAAACAATATAGCCTGAAATTCATACAACTATCAATGTATACCCAAGAGATGGTCACCGATATGAGATCTAGAATGAGAAAGTTCATATCCAGCTTGGCTGAGCATTTGAAAATGGAGTGCAAAGTGACACTGTTGATTCCAGACATGGATATCCCTAGGATTAAGGTTTATGCGCAACAACTTGAGAAGGATAAGAAGAGGGATAGGGAGGAGCAGTTGAGCAAAACGGATAAGTTAGCAGGGCATGAGCATAGCTAGTATAAGCAAGGTAAAGGGGACAAGTCCTATTTTCATGCACTATCTTAAGCAATAGCACCAGCTCCAAGTAACTTGTATGATCATAATTCTCAGGGCTATCAAAATTCTAGAGCTAGTGATCTAAATCCCAGGCTAGTGTGACTAAAGGTTAAAGAGGGAAAGCATCATGTAGCAAGTGTGGTAAACTCCATCTGGGTGAGCGCCGTGATGGCACAAAAGCTTGCTATAGGTGCAGATTGGTCACTTCCAGAATGAGTGCCCAATGAGGAGGTAGGGTGATGGAGATAATAAAGCTCAGTCTTGAATAACACTACAAAGAGATGCCATAACTAATACGGGGGTGGGAGGTTACAAACCGTCTGTATGCGATGGGAAATTGACAAGGTCAGGAAGTTGCACCAGATGTTGTCATGGGTATGCTTCGAGTCTTTTTCTATGATGTATATGTCTTGCTTGACCTAGGTATAACTTTATCATTTGTAACTCCATATATGGCTAGTAAATTTGAGATATTTCCTGAAAGTCTTCTTAAGCCCTTCAGTGTTTCTACTCCTGTTGGTGAGTCCATTCTAGCTAAAAGAGTATTTAGAGATTGCACAGTGTCTATCTATCATAGTTATACTTTGGCTGACTTAGTTAAGTTATAGATGATTGACTTTGATGTGATTCTTAGAATGGACTGGCTTCATGCCTGTTATGCTATTATCAATTGTAGAACTCGGACTGTCAAATTCTAATTTCTGAATGAGCTTGTTATAGATTGGAAGGGTAGTTTTGCAGTACCCAAGGGTAAGTTTATTTCTTACCTTAGGGCATGAAAATTAATTTTCAATGGATGTATCTATCACATCGTGTGAGTTAAGGCTGACGATGTAGAGTCTCTAGCTTTTGAGTTAGTTTAAGTTGTTAATGCATTTCCAGATGTCTTCCCTGATGACTTGCCTGGAGTCCCTCCTGATAGTGAGATTGACTTTGGGATTGATGTTCTCCTCGATACCCAGCCTATCTCTATTCTTCCATATGGAATAGCTCCCACCAAGTTAAAGAACTAAAAGAGGGATTTATTAGGCTGAGTGTCTCTTTGTGGGGCACTCCTGTCCTATTCATTCAAAAGAAAGATGGTTCCCTCAAAATGTGCATAGATTATGGCCAATTGAATAAGGTAACTATTAAGAACAATTATTCCCTTCCAAAGATCGATGACTTATTTCACCAACTTCATAGTGCCACTATGTTCTCCATTATAGAGCTCAGATAAGGCTATCTCCAGTTGAAAGTGAGAGACTATGACATCCCAAAGATGGTTTACAAACCCGATATGGTCACTTTGAGTTTTTGGTAATGTCCTCCAAATTGACTAATGCTCCTGCTACTTTCATGGACTTGATGAATAAAGTATTCAAACAGTATCTTGATTTGTTCGTTGTCGTATTCATTGATGATATTTTTGTGTACTCTAGAGGTGAGGAAGAATATGTCACTCACCTCTGAATTGTTCTTCAAATCCTCAAGGATACAGAGTTGTATGCCACATTTTCAAAATATGAATTCTGGCTTACATCACTGTAATTTTTAGGCCATGTTATCTCGGGTAATAGTATTCGAGTGGATAAGCAGAAGATTAAGGTAGTTAAGAACTAGCCTAGACACACCTCTAGAATTGACATAAGGAGTTTTTTGGGTTTAGCTGATTACTATCGCAGATTTGTTGAGGGATTCTCTTCTATCTCCTCACTATTGACTAAGCTGACTCAAAAGAAAGCTAAGTTTCAGTGGTCCGACGAGTGTGAGAAGAGTTTTCAGGAGTTGAAAACTAGATTAATGACTACACTAGTATTGACTCTATTTGAAGGGACTAATGATTTTGTGATCTATTGTGATGCTTGTAGAGTGAAATTATGATGTGTTCTGATGCAGAGAGATAAGGTCATAGCCTATGCTTCTAGAAAACTCAAGAATAATGAGAGGAACTGTTCAACTCATGACTTAGAACTAGTTAAGGTGGTGTTTGCCCTCAAGATTTGGTGCCACTACTTATATTGACCACATGTTGATATATTCATGGACCATAAGAGCTTGCAATATGTATTCACCAAAAAAGAGCTAAACTTGAGGCAAATAAGATGGCTGGAGTGGATCAAGGACTATGACATGAACATCCTCTACTATCAAGGTAAAGCTAATATGATTGCTGATGCTCTTAGCAAGTTGTCTATAGGAAGCACTACTCGTGTGAAAGAAGAGAAGAAAGAATTAGCCAAAGAGGTGCACAGACTAGCATGAATAGAAGTTCAACTAGATGAATCTTGTGAAGGTGGAATACTTGTGCATAATGGGTCTATATCATTCCTAGTAAGAGGCAAAGGAGAAGCAAGACCAAGATCCCATCTTACTCTAATTGAAGAAACCGGTACATAAGTAGAAAGTAATTACATTCGTGAAAGGGGGAGATGGGATATTGATATACCAAAGTACATTGTGTGTTCCAGATATTGACTGTATTCGAGAAAGGGTCTTACCAGAATCCCATAACTCTAAATATTCCATCAATCTAGGGTCTACCAAAATCTACCGTGACTTGGGAGAGGTTTATTAGTGGAGTAGGATGAATAGAGAGATCGCAAACTTTGTTTCTAAGTGCCAAAACTACCAACAAGTAAAATTTGAGCACCAAAGGTCGTGTGGGTAGCCCAGAAATTTTAAATTTTAGAATGGAAGTGGCAGATAATCAATATGAATTATATCACAGGTTTACTGAGGTCTCGTAGACAGCATCACTTGATCTGGGTAATTATTGATAGGATGATGAAATCAACCCACTTTTTAGCGGTAAAGACTACTTATAAAGTAGAGGACTATGCTCGATTATATATTTGAGAGATTGTCGAACTGAATGGAGTCCTCTTTATTATCTCAGATAGAGAAGCCCAGTTCACTGCCCAATCATAGAAGTTCTTTTAGAAAGGGCTAGGTTGAAAGGTAAATCTTAGCACTACATTCTACCCTCAGACTGATGGTTTGGAACAGCGAATGATTCAGACTTTGGAAGATATTTTGAGGACCTGCATCATTGACTTCAAAGGTAATTGGGATGACCGCTTGGCTCTGATTGAGTTTGCCTACAACTATAACTTTCATTCGAGCATCCAAATGACTCCTTACGAGGCTGATATTCATGCTCCAATAGTAAAGTGATTGTAGTCAAGTATAAACCTAATTAGAGGTTAGGGTCGAATCCACAGGGAATATGGGGCTTGACTATGTTGATCCACTAACAATTATTTCAAG
The DNA here is from genome assembly GCA_000787875.1 of Solanum virginianum. Classification (NCBI taxonomy): domain Eukaryota; kingdom Viridiplantae; phylum Streptophyta; class Magnoliopsida; order Solanales; family Solanaceae; genus Solanum; species Solanum virginianum. The sequence goes on along the minus strand of DF360325.1, from coordinate 36,817 downwards.
CATCGATCACTATATTCTTTAAAAGGGGGGTTTGGTGATTCAAAATGAAGAACAAAAACAAACACTACACTATTTATGCATGAATACAATCAAATAGAGGGACAAATTAGGAATTATGTTCCCCATGATTCATTGACTCAACTACCCTAGACAATATTACTCTAATCAGGACGTTGCATGCAGGATGGTAACTTAGGTTCTTCCAGCCCTCTTGTGAAGCTGAAGGTCGAATTGCACCATGGCACTTGGTTGGCAACCATGGTGTGCCGACTAATCGTTACCCATTCTCCCAGTCAACCTCCCCTTGGTTTGGTTGATTACATAAGAACACATCAATCGAATCTTGTGATCCACTTCCCTTTTTCCTATTCGTTACTACCTTAGTCGGGATCTTGATAGTAGGCTGGGTTTGCCGTTGGCCACCACCAAACAACATTCGAAGTGAAGGAAAATAAATAATACATGCAAATACCCAACCAAAGAAATGTACAAAGTATAGGTTATTTCAATTTAACTGCTCATGGTTCCCACAACTATAAGCTGTGGGTGCTTAGCTACTCATGCCTAAGGCAAAATCAACAACAATGAATGTAAAAGACATGGTTGAGAAATTATGCAAGAATAATAAAGAACAACACCTTTTTGATTTTGAAACCACAAGTTTTGATTAATGTAAGTTGAATACAATGTGATTTTCAAATCCCCCAAAGTGGGTCTTCAAATGAAAAGTTGATATCTAAACTAAACCATAGAAAAGTTCTAAGAATATTCATGAGAGAATATTCAAGAATGTGGAATTTGAAAATTGTTCAAAATCTACAGTCATAACCCCAACATTAACTATTTATACTATTTACAAAAAACCCTAAAAATTAAATAGAAATATAGCTTGCAGTAGTTACATCTCCCAGATACGACTCATAGGGTGACCTATGAGTCGTAATCGTTGTTTCATTGTCAACACTTGGTATTTTGGACTTGACTTCTATGACCCACTGCTATGAGTCATTGGTTGGACTATGACTCGTATGTTCCTCTCGTAGTCTAGGCTTGCAATTCTTGGTCTGATTCTTGACCTCTCTAGAAATTGCTATGATCCATACCTATATGAGTCTTAGTGAAATCTACGACTTGTAGAGAGGTCTCATATGACTGATCTCAATTTCTCAGATTTTTTATTTCACTCTCTATAAATTACTATAGGGGCACCCTACGACTAGTAGCATGAGCTATGTCTCGTAGGATGGCTAGTATGTCCTGACTTGATCAAAATCTGCACTTTTCTTCCCATAATCATGCCAACCTGTATTATCTGAACAACAAATACAAAAACTATAATAAGTTGTATTAAGAACTTGAAAAATCCCTTGTTTTAGGCAACAAATGTGTTGTATTTAGATAGCACATCAGAGGACCTCTATGGTAGGAGATGTAGATTACCGATTAGGTGGTTCGAGGTGATGTATCTGTATTTTGACAACACTTCAACACCCTCAACTTAAAACTATTGCTTGTCCTGTAGCGACGAAATGATCTAAGTAGATAATGAGAAACATATAGCAACTACCCCAATGACATATATATCACCTAATTCCAATTTAGGTACCCAATTCTCATTTTCAAAACCTAATTACAAAGCTACCAAGCAAACCAAAACACAATGATGCATCCAATAATCCATCTACTACAAGTGAAGAAGTATCAACAATCCACAATCACTGAATGAGTCAAATTTCAATCATGCAATGAAGATGTCCTCATAGGAAATAAGTCCCTCTATCTCATACAAAATGCATTCAAAGTTCAGGGACTGTGCAAGCATCCTCACTCTCACAAATAAGATTCATGCATGATAACCAACACCATAGGCTTGCCCCTATACTCATATTGTGGACTGTTGACAAGTTCTATTAAGATCACTTTAGGATATACTAGGCTTCTAACGTAAGTTCATGGGGCTTTGGCATGACATTTTAGGCAAGTAGTGACTAAAAGCTATCCTTTAACCACATTTTTCAACACTTTTACCTCCACAACTCATCCATTTTCATTATGTCCTCCCTTATTCTTCATTTTCAAGCTTTTTCGGGTGCTTTCTTTTCCTTTTTTTTCAACTATACCTAATGTTCAAACTCATTTTTGCTATTCTTTGCAGTTCAAGGCAACTTTTCTTTCTTTTTCTTTCACCTGACACATAATTTTCTCTTCCTTTCTTTCTTTCCCCACTAAAAATCTCATTTTCATTACTTTACCATAACATAGGCCACTCTCAACTTAGGCTTTTGGCTAGATATGTAGTGTACAATATCTATTCCCTAAACCAGGGCCACTATTTGTAGTCACCCTCAACTTAGGATTTTTGCCTCAATCAAGGTTCACATACACAATGATAGACTAGGTCCAATATCAAGGTATTTCAAAAAACAAGGCTAGGTTAGTTAGGTTTTAAGAAAGAACAAGTACATGTAAAGCTCAAACATTTGGAACAAAGTATCGACTACTAGATTTGGTAGGTTATTTAGGCAAAAGTGGACTAATTTGATGAACAATGGCCTAAGATTCATTCCTAATCAACCACATCTCCAATCTAATCTTAGAGAAGCAAGGCAAGTTCTGAATCAGTAAAAAATGCATGAATATGACAAAATAGGTTCACACACACATGTCATTGCATGTGCAATCATATAGACTCATAGCTCATGCTTTAAGAATCAACTTATGTTCTCTTTATCAGAACAAACATTGCCAAATAATCATAAGCAAGATTGCAATGGTAACCAATAATCCCTAAAATTTTGAGGGTAATCAATTTTCAAAAATTTTCATAAAATAGTTCAAGATTTTATACATGCCAAAAGATAATAATTACTATATATCAACAAATTATCTACACTACATAAACATGCTGATTCAACAGAAAATAAATTCATCCACAAGGAAAAAGAAATATGGCAAGAAAACTTTAGGACCAAAAACAGGGAAAGTTGCGGACTAAGGTCTACTTAGACTTCACCCTAATCCATAACTTCCCACACCCCACCAAAAGATGATACTTTGTCCTTTAAGTAAACAAATATCAGTTATAAGAGAAAGAATTGGCTTACCTTGGGTTGCCTCCTAGGAATCGCCTGATTTAGTGTCGCGACACGACGAGATAAACTTTAACGTTCATGCTTCTTTAAGGTCCCAATCCTCCACTATCTTAATTTCCTCCATATTACCTATGTATAGCTTGACTCTTTGGCCATCGACCATGAAGATTTTCCATCCTTGCTTTCTAACTATATCGCACCAGGACTAAAAATATTTACTACTCGGAAGGGCCACATCCACCTAGATCTGAGTTTCCTGGGAAACTATTTCAACCTAGAGGTGTAAAGCAACAACATGTCACCTGGTGCAAATTGGTGGTTTTCGATTCTGCGATCATGTTGAACCTTCATTCTTTGTTTATACAAGGTAGAGCTCTCATATGCTCTCAGACGCAACTCATCAAGTTCATTAATTTGCATTAGAGTAGATGTTGTTGCTTCATTCCAATCGAGGTTTAGCTTCTTTAGCTCCCACATTGCTTTATGCTCAAGTTCAATTGGCAAGTGACAAGCCTTTCCAAATACTTATTGATATGGGGACATATCAATTGATGTTTTGAAGGTGTTGCGGTAGGCCTACAATGCATCATCCAATTTTTGAGACCAATCAGTGCGATTCATATTCACAGTCTTGGATAAGATTTGCTTTATCTCTCTATTTGATACTTCTACTTGCTCGCTTATGTAGTGATGATAAGGCATTACCATACAATGCTTTACACCATACCTCTCAAGGATATCCTTGAACAATTTGTTACAAAAATAAGAGCCTCTATCACTGATAATTGCTCAAGGTGTTCCAAACCTAGGAAAGATATTTCTTCGAAGAAAACATGTGACACTCTTACCTTCATTGTTTTGCATGGCTATGGCCTCTACCTATTTATAGACAAAATCTATAGCAACTAGGATATACTTATTCCCATGAGAAATAACAAAGGGTCCCATGAAGTCAATACACCAGACATCAAACAACTTGATCACCAAAATATGATTAAGGGGGAGTTTTTGTCTCCTTGAGACTCCACCCTCTCTTTGACATCTATCACAAGACTAAACATAATCATTAGCATCCTGATGTATAGATGGCCAATAATATCCATACTGTAACACTTTATAAGCTGGATGAGCTCCACTGTGATGGCCACCAACTATTGATGAGTGGCAAGCTTCAACAATTCTCATCATCTCCACTTCCAAAACACATCTATGCTTTTTCTGGACTGGATCCTTCATCCATCTTGCATAGCTAGGCATCCTCTAGACCATCATCAAACTACACCATAGCTTCATCCGCTAATCAGGACAGGTGGTCAGCAATTTGATTCTCTTACCCCTTTATGTCAATCACATCAAAGTTGAATTCTTGCAATAGAAGTACCCATCTGATTAGTCTAGGTTTTCTATCCTTCTTAACTATCAAATAATTGAGTGTTGTGTGGTCCGTGTGCACTATCACCTTGGCTCCCAAGAAGTATGATTGAAACTTCTCAAATGCAAACACTAGTGCAAGCAACTCCTCTTCAATGACTGTGTAGTTTTTCTGGGCTGCGTTAAGTGCCTTGCTAGCATAGTAGATAGGATGTAAAATCTTCTCCCTATGCTATCCCAGTACCATACCTAAGGCAACTCCACTAGCATCACATATTAATTCAAAAGTCTTTGACCAATTTGGAGGCGCTATAATGGGTACCAAAGTCAACTTTCTCTTCAATTCTTCAAAATCTTGCATACAAGCATCATCGAACACAAATTTGGCATTTTTCTCCAATAGTTTGCACAAAGGCTGCGAGATCTTGGAAAAATCCTTGATGAAGCGTCGGCAGAATCCTGCATGAACCAAGAAGCTCCTAACACCTTTTATAGAGATTGATAATGGGAGTTTCTCAATTACTTTAATTTTTACTTTATCGACCTCAATGCCTTCGCCAGAAATTTTATGACCAATCACAATACCTTCCTTAACCATGATGTGACATTTCTCCCAATTCAACACTAGGTGACTTTTGACATATTTTCGCAAAACATCATACAAGTATAACAAACACTCTTCAAATGATTGGCCAACCATACTAAAATTATCCATAAACACCTCAATAGTACTTTCCACTATGTCTGAAAAAATAGACATGATGCATTTTTGAAATGTCCTTGGAGCATTTCATAACCCAAACAACATTCTCTTAAATGGAAGTGTGCCATAAGGGCAGGTGAAAGTTGTCTTCTCTTGATCCTTTGGTGCAATGAAAATTTGATTGTACCCTGAATACCCATCAACGAAACATTACCAACCCTTCTTTGCAAGTTTATCAAGCATTTGTCTATGAATGGCATAGGGAAATGATCTTTTTCTATGGAGGCATTAAGCTTTTTGTAATCTATAGACACTCTCCATCCGGTGATTAGTCACATGGGAATCAACTCATTTTTGGCATTTGGCACCACTGTGATATCCCCCATTTTGGAACACACTGCATGGGACTAACCCATTCACTGTCGAAAATAGGATAGATTACTCCTACATCCAACCACCTCTTACATTGGAGGATTTAACTGTCTCTGATGCTCGAAGCTAGGCTTATAATCTTTGACTAGTTAAATCTTGTGACTGTATATTCCTGGAGATATACCAATTATATCTGTAATTGTCCATCCAATATCCCTTTTGAATTATTTGAGCACTGATACAAGGACCTCCGCTTGTCCCTCACTCAAGTCAGCTGCAATAATGACTTGCAATATATTATTTTCTCCCAAGTATGCATACTTCAGGAGTGCCTTCAACTCTAACTCTGGTAGTATTTCTATGAAAGGCTTTGTGGGTGGAGTTTCCCTAGTTATCAATCTAGCTCTAACTTAGTCTATTGCCTAGGGCCAAATGATACTCCAAGAGCATTGACTGTCTTCTCATAATTTGGAATGCTATCACCATCAAAATTCATCAACACAGCTGCCAAAGGATCAATCCGCAATCGTAACTCGACTGGGACCTCTACTTCATCATCACCAACAGTTTTAATAATTGAGACAACCCATAAATCACAATTTTTCCTATCTTCTTGGCAAAGCTAAAACACAATTGCTTCTTCACCAAATCTAAATATGAGTAGCCCCTTCTCCATGTTAACTAGTATGTAGCCTATGGCTAAGAGAGGCCTCCCAAAAATGATAGGAACTGCAAAATCAACCTTATAGTCAAGTATAACAAAATCTGCGGAAAATAGAAATTTATCTACCTTTATAAGCATATCATAAAGTATTGCCACAGGTTTCTTGACTGTCCTGTCTGCCATTAGCAACTGCATCTTTGTAAGAATAGGGGTACCCAAACCAAGACTTTTAAAGATGGCAAGGGGTATCAAATTAATGCTAGCTCTCAAATCACAAATGCTTCAGCAAATGCAAGCTATCCAATAGTACATGGTATGGTGAAAGCACCAGGGTCTTCACGCTTCTGGACCAATGATTTTATGGTGATGGCACTGCAATGTTGGAAACTTTGGGAGAGATCTTGGCTAATAGTTTGCTTTTTCTGGACTGGATCCTTCATCCATCTTGCATAGCTAGGCATCCTCTCTAGAGCTTCAATCAAAGGAATATTCACCGATAATTTCTTGAGTATCGCCAAAAACTACTCAAACTTACCTTCCTCTTTTTTCTTCCTAAGCCTCTGAGGAAAAGGTGGAGGAGGTCTTGGAAAAGTCTTATACCGCTTTGGTTGCTCTTTTGTTTCATGCACTTTGGCTTCTTCACAAACTCTCTTCTTATAGCTTTCATCCTCTACTATCGGCACTAGGGAATCTAAGGTGTTTTTCCTACTCCTAGTCATAACCACTATCCAATGCCCATAATTCTTTTAATTTTGAACCGTGTTGCTTGGTAAAGTGCCCTTTTGGTATTGGTTGAATTGGGAAGAAACTTGACCGAATAGCTGTAACAATTACTTAACTGCCAGCGAGTGAGATTCTATCTTTTGGTTTATGCTTGAAATGTCCAATTTCATCACTTTCAAGGTCTTATCTTAGTGGTCGACTTTCTTTAACAACTTGTCAAACATTTTGCCAATCCTAAAATTACTTTACCCAATATAGCCGTTGTGGGGATGCCCATAAGGGCCATTTCTATAATCGTCTTTTCTACCCCATTCGACATTTGGTAAACTTTCTCTTTTATAATAACCACCTCAGTTGTCTCTATATGCACCCTCATGGTTGTAGTTCCAACCTTGATATGTAGAACCTTGCCTCTAATAGTCCTAATTTGATCCTTGGGGGTTGTTTTGGAAACCGGCCAATTGGTTACTCACGAAGCAAGCATCCTCATCAAGGAATGGTTCATCATACACAGGTGCCTTAGGAGGTTGGTAGGTCACCACTTGAACACTTGCTTTGGTTTTGCTTTAAGACCAAATCCATACTTGTGCGAAGTTGAGCAAGTTATTGCATGATCTTTTCATTGACCTTAGCTTGCTCATTGTTGCACTAGAATTCTTCATAGCACCTCTCTCGTTGAGCGCATGCCCTATTTGTTTTAACCACTTGCCCCACTATTTCGGTGATCAATGTAAAAGGTTGGTCAAGAAACATGCCTCCCATAATTATGTCGGCACAAGCTTGACTATTCTCGTCAAGCGCCTGATAAAAAATCTCAACCAAGGCATCATCAATAATTTTTTGGTCTGGAACAATCCTCAAGAATTTGGTGAACCTTTCCCACATAGTACTGATCGAATCACCTGGTAATTGCTCAAAATTATTTATTTTATATTTGAGCTTAAGCTTCTTGGAACCTGGGATGTACCTTTCTAAAAAGACTCTCTGTACCTCTGCTCAACTAGTGATCGAAGTGTGTGGAAGCTCCGACAACCAAACTATTGCATTTCCTATCAAAGATAGGGGAAATACTCTCAAACCAACCACATCCATAGAAAGATTTTGGGTCCCCATCATACTCTTGCAAACAAATGCAACATTATGGAGATGACTATGTGGATCCTCCAAAGGTAGCCCTGTAAACAAACTATGATTTTGAAGCATTTGTAGGAGACCACTAGACTCGGTGAACTTAGTGTTTGCCGGTAGTGGTGGCAATACCCTAGCTCCAGTGACATCCATAGCCATAGGATTCAACCAATATTGATTCCATCTATAAGTGTTTTCGTTGAATGCCCTATGGTGTGGCCTATTTTCTTTTTGTGGTGGGTTCTGATCTCTACCCACATCTTCCTCATATTCACGAATTTATCAATCACAATATCCTTATTCTCTTGGGCCATTCTTCTTATGATTCGGTGGATATCCAAATTGATTGGAACTAAGGGAATGCCTTGGCTCCTTGTGTTGGGAATATAACCTATTATACCCCGAAAAACTAAACCAAACAACAAAAACAATAATAAAAGTAAAATACAAGAGAATTAAGAAACTAATAGTTGAACTAACCAATAGTGAAATAAAGTCAAGAACCTAGTTGTATTCCTCAACAACGGCGCCATAGCTTTTGATGTTCACACTCCTACAATAAAGCGGTTGCAGTAAAGTATAAACCCAACTAGAGGTTAGGGTCAAATCCATAGGGAATATGGGGCTTGACTATGTTGATCCACTAATAATCATTTCAAGCATCGATCAGTATATTCTTTGAAATAGGGGTTCGTGTTCAAAATGAAGAACAAAAATAAACACTACACTATATATGTAAGAAGACAATCAAATAGAGGGACAACTTGAGAATTGTGTTCCCCATGATTCGGTGACTCAACTACCCTAGACAACATGACTCTAGTTAGGACATTGCATGCAGGATGATAACTTAGGTTCTTCCAGCCCTCTCATCAAGGTGAAGGTCGAATTTCACCATGGCGCTTGGTCGGCAACCATGGTGTGCCAACTAACCATTACCCATTGTCCTAGTCGACCTCCCCTTTGTAAGGTTTGGTTGATTAGACAAGAACAAATCAATCAAATCATGTCATCTACTTTTCTTTTTCCTATTCGTCACTACCTTGGTCAGGATCGTGTAGTAGGTGGGGTTTAGTGATGGCCACCATGAAATAACATTTAAAGTGAAGGGAAATAAACAATAAATGCAAATACCCAACCAAAGAAATGAAACAAAGTATAGGTTATTTCAAGTCAACTCCTCATGGTTCCCATAACCCCAAGTTGTGGTTGCTTAGCTACTCATGGCTAAGGCAAAATCAACAAAAATTAATGTAAAAGACATGGTTGAGAAATTACCCTAGAATAATGAAGAACACCTCTTTGGTTGTTAAATCACAAGGTTAGATTAATGGAAGATGAGTACAATGTGATTTTCAAATCCCCCAAAGTGGGTCTTCAAATTAAAAATTGAAATCTATACTAAGCCATAGAAAAGTCCTCAAAATATTCACGAGAGAATATTCAAGAATATGGAATCCAAAAATTGTTCAAAACCTGTAGCCAAAACCCTAACATAGCTTATTTATACTATTTCCACACCCACCCTAATATTTAAAAAGAAAATATAGCTGGCAGTAGTTATGTTCGCAGATAAGACTCGTAGGGTGACCTACGTTTCATAATTAGGGTTTCCTAGTTAGCACTTGGTATTTTAGACTTTTTTGCTATGACCCATCGCTACGAGTTGTTGCTTAGTCTACGACTTGTATGCTCCTCTCAAAGTCTATGCGTGTAGTTCTTGGTCTGATTCTTGAACTCTCTAGAAATTGCTATGATCCCCACCTATACGAGTGGTAGTAAGACCTACCACTCGTAGAGTGGTCTCATATGGATGACCTCTATTTCTCAGATTTCTGATTTTTCTCTCTGGAAATTACTATGAGGGGCACCCTACGACTCATACATGAGCTATAACTTGTAGGATGGCTAGTATGTCCTGGCTTGATCAAAATCTTCACTTTTGTTCCCAAAATCATACCAACCTATATTGTCTACATAGCTAACACAAAAACACATAAAAACCATAAGAAGTCGCATTAAGAATGTGCAAAATCCCTTGTTTTAGACATCAAATATATTGTATTTAGCTAGCACATCAGAGGCCCTCTATGGTAGGAGATGTAGATTACTGATCAAGTAGTTCGAGGTAGGTGAATTAAGGTTTATTGGGCTAGACTTGGTACACCAGACTATGGAGAAGCTAAAGATTGTCCAAGAGAGAATGAGAACTACATAGAGTAACCAGAAGGCCTACACTAATATTAGTAGAAGGGACCTGGAGTTTGAAGTGAATGATTGGTTATACATGAAAGTGTCACCCATGAAGGGTATAATGAGATTTGGGTAGAAGGAAAAGTTGAGTCTTTGATACATTTTTCACTACAAAATTGTGAAGAGAGCAGGAAACATAGATTATGACTTGGAGCTAATATAAGAGCTAGTAGCCATCCATCCAGTCTTTCATATTTTTATGCTTAAGAAGTTCTTGGGATATCCATCTTTGGTTGTGCCTATTCAAAGCATTGGAGTGAAGGATAGTTTGAGTCATGAAGAGATCCCAGTCTAAATCCTTGATCGTCAAGTTCACAAGTTGAGGACTAAAGAGGTTGCGCGTCTGTAAAGGTGTTGTGGAGAAGTCAATCCATTGGAAAGGCTAAATGGGAAGTTGAAGAGGATATGAAGATTAGATATGCTCACCTATTCATGCCTCCTAATGATGAAATTGATGGTAATGATTCATTTCTACTCTCTGATTTGCTTTTCTATTATTGAGTTGAGCTCTTATCTCTCAGTTGATGTTCTTCTTGAGCCTATGAGTATTCGAGTATGTATTTCATTACATATATTCATTCCTAATGATGATGTTAGAAATAGTCTTTCAATTCTAAATCTGAGTTGAGGTTATTTTCTGGAGTACGACTATTCTAGTATTTGAGTTCCATCTTGATAGGTCTCCTAGTTACTTGTCATTCAAGGAAAAATGATATCAAAGGGGAGATATTGTGACATCCGGTAACACTATTGTCATATGTACCTATGTTTCAAGCCTCATTCTTATAAGTGGGAAATGTATTAGGATCATAAGAGACCTCTAGTACTTAGTCGAGTTCAAAACTTTGCTATAAATTGAGTTCCTAGTGTTAAATCATGCAAGGGTCAAATTTAAATGATTATAACTCTTATCACAAAAAGCTCTAGATGACCCATGACCTACCAAATGAAATCTCTTTGAATTAGCTTTCCAATGCAACTGATTTCACCTTATTTGGAGTTCAAAGTCAAATGTTATGGCCGTTTTGCTGGAGACTACTAGGTGTAGAGCGTACAGATGAAACGTAATACGGGCCATGGAAAAAAGTATGATGGAAAAAGTCCTAAAAATCTACTTTTTGTATCCCAAATTCTACGAACCAGTCTTTAGGTTATAGAAATTTCTACGTGACGTAGATTAGGCTCATGAAAGTAATCGAGAGACCTCAAAAATTGTCCAAAAGTTTATGACATGGTCCCTACGGGCTGTGGAGGTTTTTACAGGACGTAGATGGGTCCGTACATGACTTTTAATAGCTTTTTAATAAAGGTTATTTTAGTCTTCTCCCACCCTTTTAAGCCTAAAACTGACGTTTTTACACCTAAATAAAGCCCTAAACATATTAGTTCAACCTTTTACGCTAAATCACTCTCTCAAACATAGAAGCAAGGTTTCAAAAGGGAAAAGGGCTAGGGTTTGAAGGCAAACTTGAGAATTCTTCCAAGCTACTTCAAGGTTCAAAACTTTCGAGTTTGTAAGCTAACCAAGACATAGATTCTGTTCTTCCATGTTCCCTATAACCTGGATTGATTGAATTGTAAGTAAATCGAATCTCCCATGAATGTTTCTTGAAGGTTTTTCTTGAATTCTAATGCATCTCTATATAATTTTGTATAAATTACAGTTTTTATGAACAAAATGCTTGAATTAGGTGATTTTACCTTACTATATGAACCCTAGCATGATTTCTTGTTATGTTTACATATTTTGCTTATATGAGCATGCATGAGTATAATTTGAGCCTAAAGAGCTATAAAATCCCTAAATACTATATCTCTACCTATGTTTTCCTGTATACTATGAGCTAGAATAATGTATGATAGATTTTTTATGACTCAAGAGCTGAACCTTAAAATGATGTAACCAAAGTGTTGATAGTTGAAGTGGTGATGAGTGGAGATGACAAATATCCAATAAGACTAGATGAATGAGTTAACCGTAAGGTTGATGTCTTATGAGCATATTGAGTCTTGGGAGGAGTATTGTGCACTGAATTAAGTATGAGTAAGTGCAGCTCAAACTCAATAACTATGTAGCTGGTGTATGAGAGGATTAAATCGTAAAATTAGACATTTTCTATTGTCCTAAAATGATGACTTGATGTTATTGATTTTGGGTCTACTGATGGGATGTCATATACCCTGGCAAGGTATTAGATGGATGTGGCAATGATGTCACTTCATTGTATCATCACCGACTCATGAAGGATTAATGTCAGTTAGAGAAACTCCTAAATTGTCCTTGGTAGTACTCTGAGTGGATGGGACATAGATGATAGATGAGTAGTCATTGTCTAAACTACATTCTTACTTTAGGCTATTAGCATGATGATTAACTTTTCTACTTCTTGAATTGGGTTATTTGAGTTGATGTAATTCTTCATTTACATGTTTCTTTCTTCTATTTTACATACTCATACATCCTATGTACTGACGTTCATTTTGGCCTGCATCTTTTCATGATGAAAAGATAGGTACTAGTGTTCAATAATAGGTGTCCTGTTGAACAATTATTTGCTTTCAGCTGATTGGTGAGCCTTTCCCTACTCTCATGGGACATTATGTTTCTGTTCTTGCTTAATTTAGACCTATCTTATTCTATTTAAAGGTAATGATGAGTCTATCATTGGAACCATTATTTAGATGTTTTAGAGGCTTCATAGACTAGACTGTTAAGTTATGACCGGATGTTAGTTTTTGCTAGATTTCTTTCACACTAATCTTAGTTGATGGATAGACTGTTTGGCCTTTGGCCATTGATTTTCATTTTATCGTTACTTTTCATTTAAGTATTCCTATTCATGAATGTCTTCTACTACTATAATGTGATTGAACAAATGTGACGAGGCCAAATAGTTTGCTCGGGGACTAATAATAAACTATGAGTACTGACCACATCAAGGGTACCCTCCCAAGGCGTGATAGTAGCTATATCTAATTGTAATGACCCAGACATGGGGTCTAGGAGTGACATGGCAAATGGGAACTCGAGAGTCCCCAAACAAGCCTCAAACTATCCATATCTACATCATTGGTTCGGAAGCGCATATGAATAGTAAACATATAGTTCTTAGGGAGGGAAATTTAGGACTCACGCATAGGATATCATAGGGAAAGGGATTAACATGGATTCACATAACACATAACACATAAAT
>DF360325.1:1431-20325 GCA_000787875.1 Solanum virginianum | reverse complement strand
TTATTAGTGATGATGATTTAGAAATAGGAAGTTTTGCTATCACTCAAGATGAGCTCTAGGATATATTTCCTCTTATTTAAGGTTAACACCTTTACTAGACCTCAAAACTTCAATGCCTAAGAAGTACTTGAGTTGGCCTAAATCTTTAAGCTTGAATTGCTGATGTAGAGCCTCCTTAGCTGCATTAACCAACTAGTCAATACTACCATTAATGAGAAGTTCGTGGACATAGACCAACACAATTACTATATCTCAATATTTCTTCAAAGTGAACAAGGAGTAATCATGTAAACTTAGGGTGAAACCAGCAGTCAATAAACTAGTAGTCAATAAACTAGCAATCTGCCGAGAAGCTTGCTTCAAGTCATACAGTGACTTGAGCAATTTGCAGACTTTGACCTCTCCTAGTTGCTTAAAACCTTCAGGCATTTCTATATACACCTCCTTATCCAAATCTCCTTGAAGGAATGCATTATAAAAATCCATTTGAAATAGATTCCAACACTTAGACACAACCAGAGCAATAATACTTCTTACCACTACCATTTTAGCAACCAGTGAAAAAGTATCACGATAATCTAAACCTTCTTACTGACTATAACCTTTTGCTACTAACCTTGCTTTATACCACTCCACTTCATATTTGGTTGATATTTAACCTTGTATACCCACTTAGATCCAACTGTATGCTTACTATGTTTTATTATCCTCAAGAGCTTAGATTTCTAACTGCATGGCTTCAATCCATTTTGCATCTCCAGCTGCTTCCTTGAAAGATCTAGGCTTCATAAAATTATCAATTTTGGTTAGATAACTTTGATAGGTAGGGGCAATATTATCATAAGAGAGATGTTGGCTAGAAGATATCTTGCGCTACTCTGCTTCTTCCCAATAGTAGTAAAGTCTTTTATCCAGACAGGTTGTTTGGTGGTTCTAGTAGACCTTTTGAGAGGTCATTCTTTAGCTACTTGCAATGCCACTACAGATTCCCCAAACTCTACTAGTGACACTGTACTATCAGAGGTTAAATTAACATCTTCATACTCAATGGATGGGAAATTTGTTGGTTGTTATGGTTGTATTAGATTGTGAGATATCTGGTCAGTAGGAGCCTCACAATATATCTCATATGAGTGACTTATCTAATGAATAACCTCTAAAGGGGAACTAAACTAGGCAGAAGGGGAAGACTGAATGTCAATCTTTGTATCAACAAAAGGAAAAACTTCTTCTTTGAAGATCATATCTCTGTTCACAAAAATCTTGTTGGATTGAATATCCAGTACTGTTTGACCCTTTTACAGCTCTAAATAACCAAGTAGTACAACAAGAACAACTCTTGCTGAAAATTATCCCCTTTTGGCAGATTCAGGCATGACAAAAATAACCAGTGGCTCTTTAAGTGTAACAGCATAGGCTTCTTTGAAAATAATAACTCATAAGGACTCTTATAGCCGATGACGGATGAAGGCAATCTATTCATTAAGCAGACTGCAGCTTCAATACCATATCCTAAAATCCGATTGATATTTGAGCTTGAAACCTGATGGCTCTTGCAATATTAAGAATATTATGCTTCTTTTCCAATTTGCCATTCTATTATGGTGTGTGAGGGTAACTACTTTGATGTAATATACCTAAATGCTGGAACAATTTAGTGCATTAGTCATTAAACATTATGTGTCATTGTGTGACCTCACAACCTCAATATTAGAACCAAGTTGATTCTTGATCATTGACAAAAAACTCTTAATAGAAATAATAGTTCCCATGCAATAGATAAAACCATACAAATATACTATAGTCATCCACAATTGTTAGAAAATAACATTTATTATCTAGAGTAGGAGTCCTGTATTGCCCCCAAAGGTCATTGTGAACAATACCAAAGACATTAAGTGCTCTAGAGTTACTAACAGGAAATGAGAGTCTAATTTTCTTGGCTAATGGGCAAACAGGACATTTACTTAGTGCATCACTATCACCACAACTTTGGAACAAGCCTATATGCCTTAGGACTTGAGAGGAAGGATGCCTAAGCCTGGAATGCCATAGCTTCACATTAGGATTTACTACATTTGCAACCATCCTTCTTGAGTTTTTGTTTTCCTCCAGCTTTTTTAATTCCAAACTCACTTTTGAATTGTTCAATCCACCATCCTCCTTACCAATCCCCTTCATCCTACCACTAAAGAGGTCTTGAAATACACAACTATCAGGATAAAAAGATACAAAATAGGACAATTCCCTTGTATATTTAAGACTAACAACAAGTTGAACTTAAAATCTGGTACAAACAAGACATTCTTCACAACTTCATTCTAAAAACTATAAGTTTCACTAATGTGTGTGATTTTCCACCTTAGCTCCTGTAGGTAAATGCACTTTATTTTTCTGTGATTTAGTCAAGTTATGAATACTTTTCAGCTGGCATTTATTTGATGTTACATTGTGAGAAGCACCTGAATCTACTATTCAATCCTGCGTAAAAAATTGGACATTAGGTAAGTAGTGATACCTGACAAGTTGACCTATTTAGTCTCCTTCACATCCTTATTCAACATGCTTAGAATTTGTTTGTATTCTTCTTTAGTAAAGGCCTGCCCTTTTACAAACATATCATTGTTGGCTTCATGACTAGTTGATGCCAAGTGAGTGCAAATAGGTCCACCAAAGGTATTGTTTGCAGTAAGTTGTCCTCCAAGTCCACCTTGACTTGCATTACTATGATTACCATATTCATGTCCTGTATTATTACCAGAGTTAGAATGACCTTTTGTGCCCCTAAAATTTCTATTTCCATGACCAGGCTTTTTCCTCAGCTTCCAATCTACTGGATAACAAATAAATTTGTTGAAATTTTCCTTTGTATGATTGGTAAAATGACAAAATTCACACTTTCTTCCTTTATAATGCTCTCTTCAGTCATAGGTATTTGTAATTGCTCACTTTCTTATATTTTATCTCTATAATTTCTTTCTTTCTTTATTGACTTTCCCGTACCCATCGACAAGTTGATCTCCAATATCAGGCAACCTTTCTCTCAGGAGTTTCTGACTCTTCGACGACCTTGTAACTCCGGTGAACTTTTTCGTGTATGAACTTGAGGTCTTTTTGACAATCTCTGGTGAAGTCTCCAATGAAATTCCTTTTTTTGGTGGTCCATATCGAACAATCTCTAAGGGATTTTATAGAATTTGGTGACGCTAGGCTATTTTTGGCTACATTTAGTGAATTTCGGCATCCTCCAGTCTTTTTCAAGAAAATTCCCAGGCATCCAGTGATTTTTGGCAATATTTGATGAGATTTGGGGGTTTTTAATTCTAATTCTGGTGTCGCCATAAAGCACGATACTTTCACCAGCAACACAATAATTTTCTGGGGAGATCTTGTTCGGCGGTTCCCAGCAACACTCACTAGTTCTCAACATGAATATAGGTGCAATTTAAGTCAGAAACTTTTCCAGGTGATATCCTCTAAATTCTTCTCTATTTACTATTTCTTGATTGCAATATTGATGGCACTATTTCATAGATCTTAACTGGTTGTGACTGTACTTTTTCATTATTTTTTACTAATTGTGACTACACTATATTTCAGTGTTCTTGGTTGCTTACTGATCCGTAGGGGATCAATTTGTTTGTTGCAAAATCTATAATTTTCTACTTGAATATATTGTTGAACTTACTCTGAAATTGAGTATCATACTTGTTCATGTGTAATTGAATTGGGTTTCTTTTTCTTATGTGTTTGTTCGTTCTAAAAGTGTTTGTTAGGGAGTTTTGCAAGTTGCCTAATATTATTGTTGCATGTGAATGTAATTTATTGTTGTTTTGAGTCTTTATTGTAGATTATTAATTATTGTATATTATTCCTACTATATATTTCTTGAGTTGCATCTTCTTGTTCTTAGTAGCTTATTGAGTAATTAGTAGTTCACAGTTTAGTGGCGTCAGGATATAATGGTGAATTAGGGTCATGTCGTCGGTTAGAGTTAGGGGTAAGGGGTAGGGGTGGTATGAGGGGCAAGGGCAAGGGTAAGGTCATGGAATATGCGATCACTTACAGGGAAATCCATAGAGCTAATGAAGTGTCTTAAAAGGAGACATTAATATAGAGTATGTTATGGAGACTAGATGGGTAGTGACAAAAACTCGAGATGTAGGCGGGTTCAAGTCATGGTACTTGAGTGGTTTTAGAGATAGAAATGGTGTAGGTATATTAGTAGATGAGGACCTTAGGGAATATATAGTGGAGGTTAGGAGGTTTAACGATAGGATGATGTCGATTAAATTTGTGTTTGGTAGGCTTGTAGTGAATGTAGTTAGTGCCTATGCGCCTCATGTGGGCCTTGATGAGGAAGTCAAAAGGCTCTTTTGGGAAGATTTAGATGAGGTTGTGAGAGGCATACAAGAGACAAAACAACTCTTCATTGGGTAGAGACGTTAATGGGCATATTAGGGCAACCACTGGCAGGTTTGAAAATGCCCATGGAGTCTTTGGTTTTGGGGAGTGGAATGGAGGTGGGACATCATTCTTGGATTTTTCCAAAGCCTTTGAGTTAGTTATTCCTAACTCAGATTGATTACTTACTTCTCCGGAAGGGAACCTTTGTAAGAATCGCAAGGTTATTCCGAGTGAAAATATTTTCACTCAACATAGGCTTCTAGTGATGGACTTAGATATTAAGAGAGTAAAGAATTAGAATGTTGTTAATACCCAACCAAGGATTAGATAGGGAGGCCTGACTCCTATCCTTTCACGAGAGATAGAAGAGAAGTTGAGTAATTTAGAGGCTTTGAATAGTGGTGAAAATGTGAACAATATATAGGATACTATTGTTAATTGCATTAGAAAGTAGCTACCGAGGTACTAGGGGTTTTGAGAGGGACGTTTGGTAGGTGACAGAGTAATTGGTGGTGGAATGGCAAAGTTTCAGGCAAAATAAAAGCAAAGAAGGTTGCTTATACAATGTGGTTTGAGTGTAGGGATGTGGATGAAAAGCGAAGGCTTAAGGATATTTATAAGACTGCTAATATACAAGCACAGATGGTGGTGACAAGTATTAAGACAGTAGCATTTGAGCATCTATATGAGGAGCTAAGTGATAAAGGCAGCGACAAGAAATTGTATATGGCGGTGACAAGTACAATCTCTTTCCTATCTCTCTCTTTAGCGAGACTATAAAATCTCTTGTCCTCGTCTTTACAATCTCTTGTCCTCGTCTTTATCACTTAGCTCCTCATATAGGCGCTCAAATATTATTGTCTTAGCACTCGTCACTGCCATCTTTGCTTTTGTCTTAGTGGTTTTATAGATGTCCTGAAGCCTTTACTTTTCATCCTCATCCCTACGCTATAACCTCGTCATATAAGAAATCTTCTGAGCTTTCACTTTGCCTTGAACATCATTTCCTTAAGCCTTCACTTTCATCCTCATCTCTATGCTCCAACCACATCGTATAAGTTATCTTTCACTTTGCCTTGAACATCATTATTCCACCACCAATCACCCTGACATCCACCAAAGGTCCCTCTCAAAACCCCTACTACCTTGGTAGCTACTTTTCTAATGCATCCAACAATTGTGTCCCATATGTTTTTCATATTTTGGCCGCTACTCCAAGCCTCAAAATTACTTAACTTTTCCTCCATCTCTCGTGAAAGGGCAGGAGTGAAGCCTCCCTATCTAATCCTTGGTTGTGCATTAATAACCTTCTTCTTATTTACTCTCTTAATCTCTAAATCCATCAATAGAAGCCTATATTGAGTGGAAATATTTTCACTCAGAATAACTTTACAATTCTTACGAAGGATTCTGTCGCCCTTCCTGAGAAGTAAGTAATCAATCTGAGTCTTAGCTACCATACTATGAAAGGAAATCAAGTGGTTTTCCCTCCTCGGGAAACATAAGTTAGGAATAACTAACTCAAAGGCTTTGGAAAAATCCAAAAGAGACATCCCACCTCCATTCTTCTCCCAAAAACCAAAGCCTCCATGGACATCTTCATACCCACTAGTGGTTGCCCTAATATGCCTATTAAAGTCTCCCCTAGTGAAGAGTTTTTCCATCTCTAGTATGCCTCTCACAGCCTCATCCAAATCTTCATAAAAGAGCCTGTTGACTTCCTCATCCAAGCCCACATGAGGCGCATAGGCGCTAACTATATTCACTGCATGCCTACCAACCACAAGTTTAATCAACATTATCCTATCGCTAAACCTCCTAATCTCTACTACATATTCCCTAAGGTCCTCATCTACTAATATACCTACACAATTTCTATCCCTAGAACCACTCGAGTATCTTAACTTGAACCCGTCTACATTCGGAGCTTTGGTCCTTACCTATCTAGTCTCCTAAACATATGCTATATTAATATGTCTCATCTTAAGACACTTCACTAGCCCTATGGATTTTTCTATAAGTGATCATATATTCGATGACCCTACCCTTAACTTAGATAAGCCTGTGCCCCTCTTTCCGCCCCTATCCCTTACCCCCGACTGCAACCGACGTTATGACTATAATATACCATTAGATCCTGACGCCACTAAACCAATATCTAACTCACTGAGCTACCAAGAAAAAAGATGATACAAATCAAGAAATAAACACTATGAATAATACACAATAATCAACAATCAACAATAAAGACTCGAAACAACACAAAAATTACACGCACACATAACAATAATATTAGGAAACTTGTAAAACTCCTTAACAAATAAATTTTACAATAAACAAACATATAAAGAAAGAGAAACCAAAGTCAATTACACATGAATAAGTACGACAATCAATTTGAGAGTAAATGCAATAATAAATTCAAGTAAAAAATTATAGATTTTGCAACAAACAACTTGATCCACCACGAATTAGTAAGCAACCAAGAACAATAAAATATAGTGTAGTCACAATCAGTCAAAAACTATGAAATAGTGTAATCACAAATAGTTAAAAGCAATGAAATAGTGCAACCAATATCGCAGTCAAGAAATAGAAAATAGAAAAGAATTTGGAGGATGTCACCTAGAAAAGGTTTCGACTGAAATTGCACTGATATTCACATTGAGAAATAATAAAAGTTGCTGGGAGCCATTAGAGAAGATCTTGTCAGAAAATCCTTGTGTTGCTTGAGAGAAGCTATATCCTACTTTGTGATGCCAGCGGAATCAGAATAAAAAACACCCAAATCTCACTAGGGATCGCCTGAAATCACTGCACGCCTGGGAATTTGCCTAAAAAAGATTGTAGTACTCTGAAATTCACTACACGCAGCTTGAAATAGCCTAATGTTATAGAATTCTGCAAAAGCAATCAAAGATTGGTAGATCTTGACCACCAGAAAAAGGGAATTCATCAGAGACTTCGCTGGAGATTGTCGAAAAGACCTCGACGTGGTACTCACAAAAGCTGATCGAAGTAACAAGGTGGCCAAAGAGTTGAAAACCCTCGGGAGGAAGGTTGTCGGATGCCAGAGATTAATTTGCTGGCAGATACGACAAAGTCAAAAAAGAAAGAAAGAAATTGTAGAGAGAGAAAATCTAAGAAATTTCACAATTACAAATACATATGATCGAAGAGAGCATTATAAAGGAAGGAAATGTGAATTTTTTCATTTTACCCATCATACAAAGGAAAATTGCTACAAATTGATTAGTTACCCAATGGATTGGTAGCTGAGGAAAAAGCTTGGTCATGGAAATGTTAATTTTAAAGGTATAACACATCTTTCTAACTCTGGTAATAATGCAGGATATGGATATAGTAATCATAGTAATGCAACTCAAGTTGGATTTGAAGGATAACCTACTGCAAATAACATCTCTAATGGACCTGATCACACACACTTAGTATCATCTAGTCATGAAGCCAACAATGATATGTTTGCAAAAGGACAGGCATTTATTGAAGAAGAATACAAACAGATTTTGAGCATGTTGAATAAGGATTTGAAGGAGACTAAACAGGTCAACATGTCAGGTATCACTACTTGCCTAATCTCCAATGTTTTAATGCAGGATTGGAGTAGTAGATTCAGGTGCTTTTCACCATGTAACATCAAATAAATGGCAACTGAAAAGTATTCATGACTTGACTAAATCAAAGAAAGAACAAGTGCATTTACCTACAGGAGCTACGGTGGAAATCACACACATTGTATCTAAGATATAAATTTGATCGATTTAACATTTAGGTTCTTATCACAAAAAATCCTTACAATTTTAAAATTATTGGTCTAAAACTCATTCTTATCTATTCAACTAGTAAAATAATTATACATACATATATATATATATATATATATATATACATACATACATATATATATAACTACATAATTATTTTACTAGTATATATGTGTACATATATACACACACACACATATACCATGTCATTATATATATATAATATACACACACACACACATACAATGTTTATATATATATATATATATATATATATATATATATATATATATATATATATATATAACTACCTAATTATTTTACTGGTATATATATGTGTGTATATACATATACACACACACATATACACATATACCATGTCAAAATTTACAGCCAGAAAAACTTACTATATATGTTTCTAGTCAACTTAATGAATACATTATCCCTTTGCCAATATCATTCTTTACAACACCAATCCACTGTTGTGAAGGGGTATGCAATATTATTGCATCTTAATAATAAGCCAGTATGCAATATCTGAAAGAAATTGAATAAGGTTGTGAAGATCTTTTATCAATGTTTATAGTTTAAAGGCTAAATTTTGGAAAATGATTGAAGGGTTCAAGAATGGTAATTTAAATGGAAAGCTTGGTGTGTTTATGAATGGGGCACTTCATTAGGAGTCATGCCACAGTCGTTGTTTGAGGGCGTCTTGGGAGATTGTTACTCTAGACTTGTTTGTAGAGAGATATGGAAGAATAGCACTTCCTAGTCATGAAAATGGAGGTATTTATTCAATGTTAGGTGTTTTGAGGGGGTATTTACTTGGTTGTTGCTACTACGAACATAATAAGATGGATCTTGGGTGATGAAGGAGTATGGTGTCAAGAAATCCTGGACTAAATTGGATACTATCTCGTTACCAGGTGATCGTAGGTCTTATATCTTTACCATTGTTTATGGCTGAGAATTGTGATGAATGTCTTCTGCAGCTTGGGGAAGAGCTAGCACTGTATAACTAAAGGGATAGTTCATTCAAGCAACTTTATGGTTACACATCAAGTTCAAGCAGCACTGATCCTTACTAGGCACTCCATTCATTCCATTATATATATTTAACAAGCGATCAACTATTATATATACATTTTGTCAAGTTCAAGCAGTGATAAGAATCACCGATGTGTAACCTTCAAGTTACTTGAATGAACCATCCTTTGAGTTATACAGTGCTTGCTCTTCCCCAAGCTACAACAAACATTCATCATAGTTCTCAGCCACAAACAATTATAAGATATAAGATCTATGATCACCTAGTAATGAGATAGTAACTAATTTAGTCTAGGATTCCTCGACACCATACTCCTTCATCACCTACACATCTACCTTATTATGTTCGTAGTTGCAACAACTAACTAAATACCCCCTCAAAACGCCTAACGTCCAATAAATACCTCCCTTTTCATAACAAGGAAGTGCTATTATCCCATATCTCTCTACAGATAGGTCTAAAGTAACAATCTCCCAAGACCTACTCAAACAAGGACTGTGGCACAACTCCCAATGAAGTGCCTCATTCACAAACACACCAAGCTTTCCATTTAAAATTACCACTCTTGAACCCCTGAACCATTTTCCAAGATTTAGCTTTTAAGCTATAACATTAACCAAAGATCTTCACAACACCAATATCATCATAATGAGCAGTACTATTTTATATGTATTCACTTTTCTTTTTTCAAGATACAACATCTTTTTGATGCACGTATGGACTCTCAAGGCGGCACTGATCCTCGTTAGACACTCTGCTCATTCCATTGTCTTGTGGTTAGCCCTATTTATCATTGAAGCACTCTTGCTTATAGAGGGAAATTTAGTATACTTTTGGGTATAGACAGGGCCTTGTCTCATGTGTGACTTAGAAGTTCTATAGATAGCATATTCATGTCCTGTTTTATTTTGTAAAATTCCTAATGAGGCCTCACATGTTTTTTTTATAACGTTATCAATTGTTTTATTTTAACTTTCCACTTAATTGAATTACTCAATGTTTTATGAGATATTTTATCTTTCACTTCTACTACACATTATGTTAATAAGTAGTGTAATAGAAATAAGGTTTGGTGACAATAACATATACAATTGAGAGGCTATATAGATATGTATAAAGTTATCTGTTCATTCTACTCTTGATCTTGCCTTTGAGATTAAAGCAATAAGATCCAAAGCCCATTGAATTCATATACATTGTATGAGGAAGTAATGAGCAAGAATTGCAAGGCTTGAGTGATGACACCACTCAATGGGTAAAAGTATAAAGTGCTTGTTAGTAAGGAATGAGACTCGAATAAAATTGAAAGTATAGTGAGGCGTATGTTGTTAAGGAGGAAGCATATAATAGCCCAACCTAGTGATATTTTTTATTTTTGGACTAAGCCCACATGGCTTTACAAAACATTATTCACTATGTAACGCTTGCTTACTTATTTACTCAATATTCTCATAGAGGTTTGCCCCCCTTCCTTGATTTGCCTAAACTCAATTATATTCATGTGCACATCAATAAGGTTGATATATGAGTGACTCTAATAACATCTATAATGACCCAATGTGTTTGTTATAATGTCCACTTTAGGCCTAGGACTGCACAACTTTAAAACACATAGATATAGTGCCTCCAACAGTAATTCCACCATTGGAAATTTACTTGCATTCTTTTTATAAAAGATAGCACCTTCAAGATTTTCTTCTCTTGTAAATATGATTCACTCTTAACCCCCGAAAAGAAGAGAGAGAGGGCATCTCTACATTAATCAATCTAGTGAAACAACCCCAAAAAGTGCCTGAAAATGTACCTCGAAATGCCTAAAATTTAAATTTCTATATCGCTAAATCCATTAGTTATTTTAAAAATCTGACTTCATATTTGTGATCAAGGGGTGCCCCCCTTGGAATGCCTAGAATTTTAATTTTCATAGATCTAAAAATTCATTTGTTATTTCAAAAATTCAATTTCATATTTGTGATCAGGGGGTCAAAAATTAGATGAAAAATGGTCTAACCTTGATTTAAGAGCGAAAAATTAGCAATTATAATTTTTTAGTGGTGCTTTCCAGAGAGCAATACATGCCCCTGGTGCAATGCACTAAGGGCACATGTAATGTCTCCTCCATGTCCACTCTGCGACATGAAGAGGTGTATTTTCCCTAGCAGTGTTTTTCCAGTACGGTCCAATTATTCTAAGTGTTAGGCCCAAGTTTTCCCATAACGTGTTTTCATCTATACTTAGCCAAATTTCACCCTTATATCATCATAAACATTTTCCAATACTCCCCAAAACACATAGCTATGTTTTCACTCCAAAATTCAAGACTCAAAATCCTCATCTAGAAATAAGGATTCTCTTCAAGCTTCAAGCTCTTATTTTCAAACTTTATCAAGAACTTCCCCAAAGAAAAGGTATGTGGTATTGAACCATTGTGTCCTTCCACCCATGGTGCCTAACCCTATTTTTTGCTAATATTACAAGATTTAAAGTTAATTTTATATATGGATCTTACATATTGAGAAACTTACTGCACAGTGATTTTAGTTCATGAAAGTATTGTTGTTTTAGTATGTTTTGAGCTCTAAATCTTGGATCTAATATTGGATTTAATGAGGAGTTTTGATGTGAATGTTTTAGGTGTATTGCAAGGTGTTGATTGATGGTTTTACTACAAATTTCATTGCATGATTTCATCTCCAAATTTCATGGTCGTTTACCCCCACTACACACCCCTAAGGTGTTTGATAAAATATCCAGTTATGGTTTCTTGAGGAAATAAAGTTCCAAAGTATGGGATACGATATGAATGGTCTAATGATGATGAAATGAGCTTATGTATATGATTATTCCTATATGAAGTATTGAACTAGAGCATATCATGAATCCTACATAAAGTGTAGAATCGAACATGCCCAATCCGGGGGGTTTGAGCACCCGAATAACCTAGTGAAGGGTTTGTACTTCTCCACCTAGTGATGGGGCGGCATCATCGCTAACCTAGATGGGTGTTTGTACTTATCAACCTAGGGAAGGGCTTGTACTTCTCCACCATGGTAATGGGGCAGCATTATCACTTACCTAGATGAGGGTTAGTACTCATCCACCTAAGTAATAGGGTGGCAACATCACTAACCTACCAAGGGGTTCATACTTTGGAAATTTAGTTTGGTCTCTTATACACATATGATATCCTATATGATCATGGGTTACTTAAACATGTTTTACTTATGCATTGATCATACATGTCATGTGGCTATATCGTGCCTATTATCTATTGTTATGCATGTTGATTATGAAACTTATCTCTTGTTGAATTGCATCCCACATACTTAGTACATTCAAATGTACTAATACATACTCTTACCTACATGATTTGATGTTTATATATTGTTGCATTGCACCCCACATACTTCATACATTCAAATGTACTGACACATACTTTTGCTACATGATATCACCATGTAGAGACCAGTGCTCAAGTTGATTATCCTCTTTCTCCACGTGGCTAGTCGGTGTTATTCCAAGCTTGTTGGTAAGTCCTCCATTTTGGGGACCTTAGTCTATGATTTCTATTATCTATGTATTGAGACACTTTCTTATTTTCTATTTTAACTATGAGGGTGAGCCCGATTACTTTGTCTTGATGTTGATGTTTTGGTGAGATATCCCTTATCTCCTTTGCCCGTTATGCTTGTTTTATGTCCTTTACATGTTTCCACGACCAATGATGTGTAATGATAAGTTAAGAGGCTTGAGTGGTGTTCCTTTGGATTCCCCATTAATCGAGTCATGCCTAGGCCCTAGCCTTGGGTCGTGATAAACTTGGTATCAGAGGACTAGGTTGATAGATTCTCGGGATCCAATTCACCGTGTCAATTAGAGTCCAATTCCTGGTTGTGAAGTGCGCTAAGACTATGAATAGGAGGCTATGTGGCATCTTAGGAAATGTTTCTCTTCTTTATGTTCTAAGTCAAGCTATAGAGTTGTGGTGAGTTTTCCACCTAACGGTTGTTCTTTGCTATGCTAGATCATGCCAAATACTAGAGGAAGGTAGGCCCATGTCATGACCCAACCCCGTGGGTCGTGACTAGTGCCCGATTGGGGCACCCGAATCCAAATACCAAACTAAATTATAACCAATGTATTATTTTTACAGAAATTTCAGCAGAGTTTTCTTTGTTTTATGGACTAACCCAAAAACCTGCGTATAGAAAATCTCAGCATACACAACATGTATATATATATACGAGTGAGCCGACAAGGTCACCGTTGTGGTTAAACTGCCCAACATACAAATCATACGTGCATGGTCATACAAACTGCTGAACCTATACTCACAGGTGTCGACAGACCTCTATACAGATAAATAGAATCAGAAGATGGGACAGGGCCCCGTCATATCCTTAAATATACAGAAATGCAAAATAGTAAAAAATAAGTGTATATACCAAAGGTTTGCTTCGAAGCAAAATGAGCACTTCAAATGGCAGTCAGACTCCTAAATTGAAGGATCTTTAACCTGTATGTCGGTACCTGCAGGCGTGAACTATAGTCTCCCGAAGCAAAGGGGGTCAGTACGACATTCGTACCGAATATGTAAAGTTGAGTATACCGAATGTGTATCAAAGTAGTAATCAAATGGGAGTATAAAAATGAAATGCATAGTCAAAAAAAAACTTGAAATGTTTATTTTCCAAAATATCACATCATGTCTAACGAATTGGAATCGGTGGTGACCTCCGAAATATATGTCGTCCACCGCATATCGTCAGAAGGTTCGAATCTCCGAATCTCTATCATATAATACAAACATAGGATAAGTGAGTCAGGGAAGACCACTGTACTCATAAGTCATAATATAGAGATGGCATAATAAGTGAGCCAATGAAGACCGCTGAACTCGCAAGTCATAATACAGAGATAGCATAATGCTGATAAGTGAGCCAGGGAAGACCACTGCACTCACGTGAGCCAGGGAAGACCGCTGCACCCATAAGTCAGCTAATAAGTGAGCCAAGGAAGATCGCTGCACCCACAAGTCATAATGACAACATATCAAAAGCCCAGCTCCTTATGCCTCCAAACTAAGAAAAGTCAGCCCATGGGCAAACCGACCCATCGTATCCAACCCAACTCCAGAACATATACATATATCATAATACGTACGATAACAGCTGGCCCAAAAATTGGTGAATGATATCATAATAGGCACGAGTAGAGTTATGAGAGTCATATGCAACGAAAACCAGTATCATGAGTTCAAAAGTGTGCACAATGTTCATGCTTGAAATCAAAATAACATTTGTTCATAATTTCTTTAAAATTACCCAAATTTTGGATAAAGGGCGTCACGGGTCCCACAGGCGATGGAAACCCAAACGAGCCAAATCAGGAGGAACATATTTTACTTATATCATGCAAACTACTAGGAAGCATCTCAAAACAATTTTTAAGGTACTTTGAATTTTCTATCAAAAGTGTTGAACGTTTATAATTTTGGAACAATTAGACATAACATCTTTCAAACTAATCAGTTGCCTTACAAACTAGTACCATTTATGAATTTACGAGGGACATAGCTAACTATTCATGGAAAAATTAGACACAACATAAGGCATATTTAAGCTTGATTTACTTGATGGATAAGTACACATTCAATACAAGGACATGAAATTTTCTCTCCTTCTTGCTTTTTCAGAAAATGCATGATTTTAAAAAAAGAAAAAGCTTCTACATCCACCTTTTATTTATAGAATTGTCATGATGTTGAAGATATTATCTTATTTTCAGCAATTACTGTACGAGCCAAAAATATATTAGTTAAAAAGAGAGAAAATTAATTAAAAATATATTTCAAATTACTTAATATAGATAGACTGCAAATGTTCGATATATTAAAAAGAGACACTAAATGCAGTTTATGTAGCAATGCAACATTAGGGTAAGAATCTATTTAATCAAAGCTCATATAGTAAGGAGGCAAGAAGATTCAACACTTGTTACTTTTGGACAACAACCATTAGAATATTTTCGTTGTTATACACTTGGCCAAGACATCATTGATCACATTTTTGCTGCTGGGAATTTTGGAAAGAACATTTGGGGGTTCTTTGCTGCCTTAAATGGTATAGCCTGGAACTACACTCCTATTAGAAATTTGTTTATGAGATGGTGGTCCTTTAAGGGTAGAAATGAGGCTAACAAATTGGTTTTTCAGTCAAATCCTATTTTTGTATGTCAGAACCTTTGGAAAAATAGGTGTGGAAACAAATATGGTGGAAAATTTTCTAATATTTCAGAGGCAGTCACACATACAGGGACATAAAAAGTCATACTAGCAATGCTGTTCCAGTTTATTTTTTTCTAGGCATCACCTCCCGACTAAAGCTAGAGATAATCTGTCATCTTATATTTTTGCAGCACCTACAGGTGAGGCACTAACAATCAGGTAGACATTAAAGCTTGTAACGGGAGAGTCTCCCTTATTAATGCTTTTCTAGTTTCTTTGTATCTAGAGTGGTCTTCTCATTAGGTACATAATGTATTAATCGATATACATCTTAATGTGACAACGAAACACAAAATTTTAAGCACAAACTCCCAACAGAGCATACATTTAAGTACAAACTTCCAACAAAGATCACTTTGACATCTGATAACTTAACTTGAATAGAAAAGTCATTTGAGGTTTAAACTTTCAAAAAAATATATCTGGACAATAGAATCAGGACTTATCAAACTAGTTCTAAGACCTTAATGGTGCAAATTCTCTATAAGAATACCAAGAAACGAACATAGGACATGTTTTAGCCCGAATTTGCAAGGAAGAGGGATCTTACCAAACTTATAGCATTAGCTAAAATCATGCCATAGAATAGAATGCTTTACATACCTCAATTCCTTCGCCAAACTAATCCCAATGCCAAACCAATCCAACTTACTCTTCTGGATGTCCAACATCTACAACAGATCGCAATAACGCTCATGGTTAGCAAAAAATCCTTTTCGGGCCTTAAATTTCAAATTTGCCCCTAATTTTATAAAAGTTTCGACAGCACTTCCCCTTAAAATAGACTACCCCGAGAATCCATCTCCACTCCAATTAATCAACACAACAACAACAACAATAAGTCCTTCCAATGCCATTATTGCAACAAATTCTCTAAAGAACCTCATTTCATCACAATTACAAAAATAGGGCAGCATACTATATTCATATATACATATCATATTGATGCACTCCTTTATACTCCAAGAACCATATTACATCACCCAAACGTCAAACGTATACCTCCAACACTACAACACAACATTTAACTACTCACGTAGACTCCAATTTCGACCAACTTCAAATATACATACAAACAATTCCCAATACTTCCTTTCACCCCAATAAGATCATTTCCATGCTATTTAAACACAATTTTATGATTTGGAACCAATACAACACTATTTATATACATATCCAAAAATTCTGACCTTAACCCCAAAGCTCAAAATTTACTCTAACAAGCAATCTTTTGTGGTTTTCTTCCAAATTAACATACCATAACATACATACAATCTTTATTTTTCATAAAACAAAGCTAGAAATCCACATACCTTTTAAACCCCTTACTAGACCCAATTCGCCAATGTCATAAAACAAGGCATTTTCTTGGCAAACCAACACCTCCACGCTACTTGGGGGACTCAATATACCAGGCTTGTAGCGTCAAAATAATTTTAGAATAAAAAAACACGAATTTTGGTTACTGCTACAGTAACCCGAGAACTAAAATTTTTGAAGGTTCTTGTGTTTGGAAATTTTCTAAGTGTAGGAACTTGATCTTGTACCTATAAGATATACATACATATATATAGATAAGGTAAAAGAAATATCTTGGTCCCACCCACACTTGTTCCAATTGGAGCTTGATAAAATTTGGGGTGGGACAAGCCTATATAAGCTTTAAGACTTCAAGTCTAGGAAATTATACTTTGATCCCCAAACATTTCCTATTTAAGCCAATTAAGGACATACGAATTCTAACATCCCAAGTTTTTTAAAAAAAATTCTACTTGAGTCCCCAAACTTTCTATTAATGTCATTTAGGTCCCGAATTTTTTCCAAAAATGCAACATTGGTACCAAATTTCATAACGGTTCTAATACACCACAATATGGGTTCTAACAGCCCAAACTATCGAGGAGCAACCTACGAATGGTGAGCTCCGAGATGCTCTTACTATGATTGCCCAAGTGGTGGCCAACCAAGTCCAACAAAGGGCCTAAGACACCTATGCTACTACCCCGGGAGCTAGGATAAGAGACTTCACGAGGATGAATCCTTTGGTTTTCTATGCGTCAAAGGTGGATGAAGATCCATAAGAGTTCATTGATGAGGTATACAAAATCTTGAATATCATGGGTGTTGGGCTAAATGAAAAGGCGGAGTTAGTGGCGTACCAACTCAAATGGGTAGCCTAGATTTTGTATAAGTAATGGAAGGGTGAGAAGGGAATTGGTAATATGGTGCTTTGGGAGGAGTTCAGATTTGCTTTTCTTAATTGATTTTTTGTTCTTGAACTTAGTAAAGCTAAGTTGGTAAAGTTCATGCATGAGCGGTTTTTTCCTCTTGAGCTTAGGGAGGCAAAGTTGGTAGAGTTTATGAACTTGAAACAAGGTACTATGAGTGTGAGGGAGTATGCCTCTCAAGTTTAATCAACTTTCAAAGTATGCTCCTCACTTAGTGACTGATCCTAGATCGAGGATGAATAAATTTATGATAGGGGTTTTTGACTTGGTGAGTGAGAAATATCTATCCACCTTGCTTATTGGTGACATAGACTTGTCTCGATTGATACTTATACCGAGAAAATAGAGGAACAAAAGATGCGAAAGAGGAGGGTCTATGAGGCTAAGAGTGCCCATCATGGGCATAAGTTCCATAGGGGTGCTGATTCCATAAAAGCCAAGGGCCTTCTCATGCAACAAATAGGGGATTTGCCAATGACTTCCCTAGGCCTCAAGATCTTGATGGTATGGCTCTCATTAATATGTCCCATACATATAGGAAGAGTCATAGGGGCCCATGTTTTAAGGGTTCTAATGCATACTTTGATTGTGGGGAGCTTGGTCACAAAAGGGTGGATTGTCCAAGAAACTGTGGCAAGGGTCGAGGTACAAATGTGGTTACGTTGGGTAGAGGTGGTCCCGAAGGTGTTTCCCCAAGGCACAATCGATTCTATGATCTACCTAGAAGTCAAAGGGTTGGTGAGGTCCCCGATGTTATTATCAGTATGTTTAAAATCTTTGACTTTGATGTGTATGCTTTGATTGATCCAAGTATCACTCTTTCCTTTGTTACCCCTTTTGTTGCTAAAATATTTCATGCTATCCCCGAGTTGTTGCATGATTTATATAAAGTGTCTACTCCTATCGGTATCTCAATTGTTGCAAGGAGTGTGTATAGAAATTATTTTATTTGCATCTTGCATAAGTTTTTACCTTGTGATATTGTTGAATTAGACATGGTAGACTTTAATGTCACTCTTGGGATAGATTAGTTGCATGCCTACTATGCTTCTATTGATTGTAGAACCCCGTAGGGTCAAGTTTTAATTTCCTAGTGAATGCGTCCTTGAGTGGGAAAGTCACCGTTATTAAAACATTATA
>DF360326.1:50022-63506 GCA_000787875.1 Solanum virginianum | reverse complement strand
AGTTATCATGTTTTTACAAGTCATTCATGTTATGATTGAATTTATGATTTATTTCAAGTATTCTATGGGATTAGACTTAGATCCGAATGAGGCTTAAGGTGGGGGCTCGATCCTAAGGGTCCTTATATAATGTCTTGGTCTCTTAATTATGTTTCACTGTAGGTTTATATTATTTTCCTAAATGGGCTTTACTAGTGGATCCAACTAGGATAAGATACCCACTACATGGGGTCATGTTTAGTTTACCTTGGCATGTAGACCACTCCTTTATTCAGAGGGAAGTGAAAATCGGGATTCCAAGTAGTAGGTCGCTTGGTGTTATATGTTAGTTAGGGTCTCCTCCCATATATGTATGTTATGTTATGCATGATTGACTATCTATATGCATGTTTTAACTTAAGCATTGATCATACATGTCATATAGAGCTTATTTCTATTGATTATGATTATGCATCTTGAATATTATGGCTTATGTCTTTGTTGCATTTCACCTCGCATACTAAGTATATTCCATGTACTAAAGCGTACTTTTGCCTACATGAACTAACCATGTAGGGACCGGAGCTTCTATTCATCCTTCCTCTCCATGTGTCTAGTCGTATCGTTTGAAGATAGCTTTGGGTGTGTCCCCAACTCGGGGGATGATATTAATCTTACTTTCATGCCTTTGTAAAGACTTGTCTAATTTTTTGATACTTATCTTTGAGGGTAAGCCTGGGAGATATCTTGGCCCCCGCTCTATTCGTATTAGGGGTGGTGTTGGATATGGATATTATGTGTCGAGCTTCACTACTATTATATCTATATTATTATGAAAGACTTCCCTTCATCCTTAGTCCTTTCTATGTGATGATATGTGTTGTTGATGAGATGGAAGTCCCAAGTCCCACCTCCTTGAGGCGTTATTGTTGCTTGCTTGTTGCCTTATTATATTTTCACAACCAAAGATGTGTAAATTACATGCTAAGAGGCTTGTATGGGGTCCCCTTCGGGTTCCCCATTCGTCGTGTTAAACCTAGGCCGTAGACTTGGGTCATGAGAGGATACAACCCATCAAAAGGTGCTCAGGCCTATGAATAGAAATCTAAAGCCCAGCGCTTAAGCATGACTACTAGTACTCGGAACATGAGGCGCGTAACCTGTGAACTCAGATACTCGAGCATGGTCGTCGGTGCTCGAACAACAATGGGGAGCATCATCTTAGGACTTGAGGTATCAATCAATCACTCACTCAGCCAGTGTATTTGAATTTAGAATTCCAAAGTCATGTCGTGCTAAGAGTCAACGTTGGCAATGACATTCTCAAACTAGGTATCCCATACAATCCATACTACTACCATCCTGTGGATACTGAAAACTCACCCCCTATCTCATGTAAGCAGAAACCAAACCTAGCCGCTAACAACAACACATAAAAGCATAGACCTTAATAATTGGGATAGAATAAGGCCCAATAGGAAAACATGTTATACTCTGGCCAACCACATATAATTGAAGAAAACATATGGTAATAATAAGGATATCATGAGTGTATACAATAGATAGGCCTAGAAGAACAAAGCATCCTAGTAATAAAGTCACAACCTAGCAAGAATTAATAAGTGGTCCCACAATTATCAGATCATATCTATACAAGAATCAGGCCACATCATGGCCGATAATCAATACATAGTCTCCCAGTCATCATATCTCAGTAGCAAAAGGCTATACACATACATAAAAGTATGAGCCAAGTAAGAACATATGCGAGTCTCAGGGTACTAGCCTATATTCAGCCCTTCCCAAGCCCCTTCTCTATGTAAAGCAACTCATAGGGCAGTATTGGTATAACCTAAGCTAATGTCGAAAAGGCTAGATAAATAAAAGGATGTCACCTACCTAAAATCATATCGAAACGTAGCTGCTATCAAGGATTTTCCCAAGGCAACCATGTCCCTGCACATTGATAATGTGTCCTTCTTTAAACAGGATGCAAGTTCCCAAGACTAACCCATATAACTAGTGTCTCATCATAGATAACCCTAGGAAGGATGTAGGATTAGCCTGCACCTAGCTATAAAGATCAAACTTCCATCTTTAGCTCGCCAGTGGCTCAGTAGCAACACCTCTCTTATCACAAAATGCAAGGCTCCCTTAGGGGTTCACTATACCCATCCGCAGAACATGGTGTTTTCCTCTAATTACTAATCAGTGGCACAAGTACATAACAGATAACAATAATATACAGGATCATATAAATAAGGAACAAACATAATAATATTTAATTAGAAAATTCTACATCATGCATATACATAATTGCTAGATATCCTTTTGAAGTACTTAGAAAGATATATATAACCGTAGCCATAATATGCATGTACATACCAACAAGATATAGATACTAGATTCAGAGCACAGGGTAGCATGTAATCACAAGTAAACCTCAATAGCTAGTATATTTTGGTAGCCGCAGACCACACATACATACAAGAAAAAGTCAAGCTCAGTGTACATACTTATCATATGTTCACAGCTCCAGCAAATCCTTCTGGCTCTTTTGTAGTCATGTAATGTAAGAACTTAGGCAATATAAGAGCTATGATCAATAATTCCCTAAATACAACAACTACTATTCAACCATATACAACATATACTTCTCAACTTAATCCATAAATAGTATATTTTTACACATTCCAACTCAAATATGCAAACATTTCGCCGTAGTCTAGGGTCTAGAGTAAGCTTGCCTACCTAGCATCCGACATCTCTTGCTTTAAGTCATTCCAACCAAGTATTCCCCTCTATCAAAGCATATGCCAAAAATGCCAAATCAATGCCCGTAAAATAATCCTTATATTACTCCGAGTCCTAACCAGAAATTCAGTGTAAAACGGACCCCAGAAGATTAACAAAAGTTCCAAAAATGAAGTTAAAAACTCTACGGGGAAAAATTCTTTTCAAAACATTCTAGATTTTCAAAAACCTGGGCAAAATCAGTAAACACCCAACATACCACAGTGTTCCCCTCGGAACTTAGAACAATTTAGGCTCAAATTTCACTTAATTCCGTTGAGAAATGTCCAAGATATAACAATGTAAATTTTTCACTCATTCTCGATATATCTTCAATGAAAAAGTAGAGATTTACCTCAAAATATGTTTCAAATTCAGAATCCAACTTCACCACGGTGCTCCTTGTGAAAATTCATATCATGTAGCATTTTGAATCATTTAAATTGGATAAGAAATGCTCTTGAAATTGCCATGTAATGCTTGAGAAATATATGTATATATACTCATCTTCAAGAAGACAGCCATATATATACATAGAAGAGGTGCTGCCACCTTATGCCACCTAGTGTCATCTGGCAATGCCACATGGTGGCATCATAGGGTGCTACTTCACCCCTTTCTCCTAAACCTTTCAATCTTTTTTTCGTTGTTCTGGGCTCATTTGAACTCTGAGTTTCATAAAAAAACTATGAAACCTTATGGATTTTGACATTCTATATTCAATGGTATGGTCAAAATTTCCAATAGAGATTCGTACCATAAAGTGAGGGTCCCACACACTAGGTCAACTATTAACTAGTTCTAGCGGCCAAATTTGCAATCCATGATATAATTGCACAGGCATATTTCTAGCCTAATTCGACTATTTCAGAGCTAATGGAATCTTTAGAATTTCATTTTAAGTCCATTTACTAGGACTTTACTGAAAAGTCATTTTACGGGTATAACTTCTTGATTAACTAAAACTTCCACATAACTCTCGAATAACCTAACTGGTAATCACCCCAATAGTCTCGAGGTCACTATACACACGCTCAAATCAATATAGTCATAGCAAAATCATACAAATGACTCGAAGGTTTATTACATCTTATATTTTGGAGTTCAAGTGTAAATTAGGATGATCATCTACAACTTATTAAATTTTCTTACAGTAACAGTTACCATGCTAGTATTGAGATGACACCATTTGAAGCTTTGTGCGAGAAGAGATATAGATCCCCGACAGGTTGGTTTGAATAGGTGATATGAAATTGAGTGTCCTTGATTTGGTATTAGATGTTATGGAGAAGGTGGAGTTGATAAGGGTGAAGTTAAAAAGAACTTAATATTGTCTAAAGTTGAATACATTATTATATGGAGAGATCTTGAGTTTCATTTTGAGGATTGGGTGTATGTGCACATTTCACCTATGAAGGGTGTGATATATTTTGGCAAAAGGGGAAAGTTGACAGTGTGTAGGTTTTTATGAGGTGCTGGAATGAATTTGGTCCCCAGTGTGTAGGTTTTTATGAGGTGCTGGAATGAATTTGTAATATGACTTATAGGTTTGAGTTACCTGCAAATATGATTTCCATTCATCCGGTATTTCCTGTAACCATGTCGAGGAAGTTGTTAGGTGATCCATGTACAATTACGCCTTTGGAAGGTATTGGAGTAGAGAAAACTTGACTTATGAAAAAGTTTCGATTGAGATTTTTAACTAACAAGTGAACAAGCTTCATAACAAGGTTATTGCATAGGTTAAAATCCATTGGAGGAACCAATATATTGAGAGTGCCACAAGGGAAGCGGAATCAAATATGATACCAGTATAAAGCCTAAGGTACTTAGTTCTTCAGGTTTTAAATGGTTTGAATTCTCACATTTTTATGTTCTCATGTCATCACATACATACATGCCTATGAAACTGATTTAAATGATATTTTTGGCAAGGATTTAAGATTTCATGGTTTTAAATGTTAGAGTTGCATTATACAATCATGTTAGGTTGTTTCACATTCGTTTTTATCTATTCAAGCAAAATAGTACTTTCTCATTCGAGGACAAAGAAACCCAATAGGGAGATGATGTGTAATGACTAGACCTAGGGATTAGTCATCACAAGGTGAATGAGATATCCCAAGGCACCTCACCCAAGCTATCTTAAATATCTTACGCATTTATATGCATTAAATTAAACTTTGCAGAAAAAAATAGGGAAAAGGGTTTATAGGACCAAATTATGATAATGAAGCAACATTAAAAAGAAATGTCAACATGTTCGTCAATAAATTATAACAACTAAACATAGATGCGTAGAACCAGTAATGGTTGATTCCCATCAAACAGAAAAGACTCCAATGTTTAACAACATAGAAAGTAAAAGCCTTAAAAGGGAAACATACGCATCATCTCAAAAGAATATATAAGCTAGAATAGAAAATGGTAGAGTCCCGAACTAAGATCTCACCAAAATAAAAGTACTAGTCTTTAACATCGAAAACTAGCCACAAGCCAATGGAGGAATACCTATCCATATGTGGTTAAATTATGCAGGTAAAATATGTGTTAGTACATTAAAATGTATTAAGAATGAGAGATGCAATGCAAGTATGAAATTGTAATGTCATCATTCATAAGAAAAATATATAAATACACATGAGGTGGTAAAATACAAAAATATGAACTTAAGCATGCACAAGGAATACCGCTCAATATGGATTAGAGTAAATGCATAAAAGGTCACACGTGATGGAATCATATCATAGAATCATAAACTTGTGGGAGAAGACCTTAACTGACATATAAGACCCTGTGAGCTACTATATGGAATCCAACATAACCCCCGTACATTGGCATGGGGAGACCACATCCCAGGTGGAACTCTGTCACTTCGCATGCATCTTCATATAATATAAATAGCCTATGTGGATCCACTAAACTAGCCTATAAGGGCTCTTATGGTGGCACATAGTCAATGAAACATAGCATTGCCACTAAGGTTCCTTTCTTAAACCCCACCACAATGTAACAATGAGTGCTAAGTCATCCCATTGAACCTTTAAAAAATAGCTTAGTTAAATTATGATGCTTGGAATAATAAGTAGAAAATCATAATAGTATCTCAAACATAACAAACCGCCATGTGAAAATGGTCATTTAATCTTGGGTACCGTCTTAAATTTTTTTTATGGCAATAATCAACATGCTTATGTCTTTGACAATTTATAACTTTAGAACTTAACTTTAATGCCTTATAATCTTCATTAATCATGCAAAGCTATACTTGAAACTAGGTGGGCTAATCTTTTAAATTGGAACAATTATAAATCACATGGTCATGCTTAGATCATGAAAATGTGCTCAGTTAAAACATGTAAAACTTCCCACACTTCATCATCATCGAAACTCATCATTGTGGTTAACATTATTAGCCTAAATACTGTAAATACTTAGAAAAAACATCACAAAATATTATTGAGATCATTTACTAATGTAATGTACCATGAAACCATCATAAGCATGGATATTAACTGGATAAAACATAAAGAAAAGGTATAATACATCATGAAGGACTTTGTGTGTGAAACAAGACCCACAAATAAAACTAACATACCTTGGTAAGCTTAGAAGAACATAACTTGAAGCCTTTGGGAAGAACCTTGTAAACCCTAGCCTGCCTTGACCCTTTTCTACAGAGATTATTTTTCATAG
This sequence comes from Solanum virginianum, assembly GCA_000787875.1. Taxonomy (NCBI): domain Eukaryota; kingdom Viridiplantae; phylum Streptophyta; class Magnoliopsida; order Solanales; family Solanaceae; genus Solanum; species Solanum virginianum. The sequence continues at coordinate 57,038 of DF360326.1, read as the reverse complement.
GTTTTTGAGAATAGAAGAATGAGAGAATGATTAAGGGTCCTAGGGCTTTAAAGTTCATTTTAGGCCCCCTTTTGAGCCAAAAAAATGACATAATATTTGAATAAGATTTGTTGAAATAAGAAAACTGCCCTTTATTAAAACTACTGGATGAAATCGACGAAGGCCCGATTATTGGCCATGGTTTGAACAACGGACTGTAGTCCCTGTCCATCCTATTAACTTTTCCAAAACTTTTGAAATTGATTTGCTGACCGCAAAACTACAGAACACTTTCTATGGATCGTCCTTTGTTCTACGACTTGTGGTTGGAGTCATAGATTCCTTCCACACTTAGTTATTTTTCCTTATTTACTAGACCTCATGCACAAAGGGTTTGTACGAGCTGTAACATGGTCTACGGGCTATGCTGTGACTTTTAGGTTACTTTACAGTGGACTCCGAATTTCCTTCATGTTGAGGACCTCATCTAGGAACCTATCTATGATCTGTCATCCTTTATACACCCCATCATTGGTTGTGCAGGTTACCCTACACTTGAAAACTTTTTCTCTTTCTTAAAGTTCATATTTAAGGATTGACCTATGGGCTGTAAGTCCACCTACCTACATAGGTCTCGTGAACTTAATCTAGGTCACTTCCTAACAAACATTTTCTACACTCTTAGGCTCCTAAATTAGAGGGCGTTACAAAATCTCCCGCTTGGGAAAATTTGTCCCTGAATGTACTTAAAGGAAGCTATAAGGAGTTAATCATCACCTAATAACCTATCATGCATGCTAAAATGCAACTTTAACATTATCTCATAAAATTTTCAAAATCTAGTTTCAAAACATGTCTAAAAATAGTCTTGTAACGTAAGAATATGTTTATGCCTCATGTAAGTCAGTTTATTGTCCTTATAAGACCTTTTAAGCTCTCTCCTGTCCTTATTTTTGATAAACACACACGAAACACATCAGTTCCTTGGAGCATAGTTGAGAAATCCTCTATCCTTTTGTAAGTGGTTGAATTCTGTCTTTAGATTGCATAGTGTGTAGTAATTGTGGAGTATCTCATTGTATATAGCTTTGTTTTTAGTGTTTAAATATGTTTTGGAAAGTTATTTTACATGCCTACAACTTTTATGTTTATGTAAAGATCTAAATATGCTTGTATGGTATCAGAAGAAGGCATGCAACATAGTGAAAGTTCTGGCTAGTTTTCTGTTTGAGAAGTTTTCTATGTGTTGTTGTTAGTATTTTAATCATATCTTGATGTGTGAGCTGTGATTTGTGATTCTTCTTAGTTTTTTGTAACCCCAGTATATGTATTTATAACTTTTATGTTTATGTTGGGACATAATTTGGTAGTTTTGGATTCCAAATAGTGGATGCATGTTAGCACAAGTTTTGTTCAGAGTTTTGACATCGAAATCCGTGGGGGTGTGTTGTTAGTGTTTCGATTATAAGTACTTGTACAAAGGGTGTTTTGAAGTGATTCTTGATCTTTTGCAACCTATATTCTTATACGTACAGTTTTTATGTAGACTGGAAAGCCTAGTTTGTCTATTTACCATTGTGAAATCTAGTTTCATTTCAAGGTAGTAAAGCTACCGAGAAGAGTGTGATTTGTCGAAATAGGACTCAGTTTTTCCATTTATCTTGTTGGTTTCTACCTGTTGAAAGTGCTGAATGTTAAATGATCGTGTAAATGACTATTAAGGTTCTCATCCTCTTGTACAATCTTAAGGAAATTGATTGAAGAAATGGGTGTCGTATTGATGTACAACTTGAAATCGGTAGGGTCAGTTGCATGCTAAAAGGTTTAGGTTCGTGTAAAAACTTGTTCTTGTGCCTTTGTTACCTGCTGGTACATCTGAATCTGAATTTTATCTTGGTATCTCAGTTATGTTCTTGTCATTTTATCTTGTTGTGTTGATATATTTTGTGACTTGTAAGGAACTTGTTTAATTCGCTCATTTGTACGGGTTGCCTGATCACTTGATATCCTTGTGGACTTTGTTCTTCTTGTGGCTGTGACTTTTTCACTATTGGCATGTCTCTTGTTCGGATGAATTGTCTATCTTGATTGTGAATTTTTGGTTCGTCCTAAGTGTGGATGCATTCTATTTTATGTACGAGCTAGAAAGTCTCTTTTATTATGGTTCTTGGTTCTTTTGATAATTGGGTTTTCACCCTTTTTGATTCAGGGCTTTGGTCCTTTTTGATACTTGATTATGTTTGGTGTGACAGTATTTCTTACATACTGGGTGAAACTTTTCATTTGAATGTCTTGTTAAAATTGTTCTAGGAACCCTTGATACTTAGATTTTTAAATATCCTACTTGTTGCTATTGATGTATTTGTTCACTTGGTCTATTTATTATATTCATAATTGTGTTTCCTTTTTACTTAAGAAGGGTAAATTAAGGGATTTAAGGTTCTTAACTTTTAGCTTTTCCACCACTAAGCTTCATGCTTAGCGATAGTTGTTTTTATCGTAGGGAGTACCCTAGATGATGCTTGAGGATGGCCATTGAAGATAAATTTTTGGTGTTGTGCAGAAGATCATATTTGTATCTAGACATATGTATTGTAGTAGTTTTGGGACATGTACATGATTCTCCGGTTGCATATGTATGTGTAAATTTGAAAGGTTAGTGTAAATTATGGAACCATGGTTTGTAACTTTGTGTTTTGGCTTGTTTTGTTGAATTTGAGTTGGTGAGCTTGTTTCTATATTAAAATACAAGTTATGTTAAGATGATTGTATGAGATGGCAACTAGTATGTTTTGTGTCCTTGTATTTTATTGTTGGTAATACTTTTTTGTGTTCTACAGTAGTATGGGCAATATATAAATATCTTGCAAGATAGTAGTTTAAATTATTTGCAAGGTACTTACTCCAGAAACTTGAGTTAGAAATCAACTAATCCACGTTTAGAACAAAATCTTATACCTTTATCTATTTTGAATTCATTACTTAAATATGTTCTGATATGTGACGTGTTAAATTTTTTATATGTTGTTAAGTGTTATGTAAGCTTAGAGTGTACAGAAGTTGCATCCTCCCATGAGGGTTGGCACAAGTGTTGCCCACTTGAGTGGCATCTCTCGCGATGGTTGCGATACATCGGATAACTTGTCTATTTTATAAAAGGTCCAAGTTACATTATTTGTTCATTAATATGATTAGTAGGTCACATGTCAAATTCTTCATATGTTGGTAAGTGGTACGTAAGCCTAGAATGTACAAACGTGGCATCCTCCCGCGAGGGTTGCCACAAGTGTTTGGAAGAAAATTTTGGACTCCTCTTTGTTGGAGTGAAGTTGTTGAAAGAAAGCTTACTGGTCTTGTAATTGTGCAGCTAATAGGAGATAAGGTAAAGGTGATCAAGGATTGTCTAAAGATCGCTTGGGATATGCAAAAATCATTTGTTGATCTTAAATGGCGTGATATCGAGTATTAAGTTGGTGATAAGGTATTCTTAAAGTATCTCCATGGAAGAAGATTATGAGATTTGGCCAAAAGGGAAAACTTAGCCCCCGATTTATTGGACCCTATGAGGTACTTGAAAGAGTGGGACCAGTTGCATATAAATTGGCATTACCACCTGAATTGGACAAGATCCACAATGTCTTCCACGTGTCAATGCTCAAAAGATATCATTCTGACCCCTCTCATGTCCTACCAGTTGAATCTATTGAGGTTAATCAAGACTTGACGTATGATGAGGAACCTGTCCATATTCAAGCTTAGGAAATAAAAGAACTTAGAAATAAGAAAATTCCCTTAGTAAAGGTAATTTGGAGGAACCATTCAGGAGAAGAAGCCACCTGGGAGAGGGAAGAAGATATGAGGACCCAATATCCACACTTATTTCGAGACTAGCACAAGGTAAATTTTGAGATGAAATTTCTTAAGGGGGAGAGAGTTGTAATACCCTTATTATTAAATAATATAGTCACTTTTAAAAAGGGTATTCCTTTCAAGATGAAATTAACCCTTACTTCACAACTCTTTGACTTGAGTTTGTGTCGTTAGAGAAATCGATTTTCTTGAATCGTAGAAAGGAACAAGGGAGGGGTTCATTTTAGTGAAATTTATTTATTTATATACAATTAAACATGTTAAACAATCCTTAATAATAATTATTATGTGCGAACAAATAAATAAGGAAGGAAAAAGAGAAAAGTAGGGCAACCACCTTATTAGACCTTTTTTTCTCTAAAGATGCTTTTCATATAAAATATGTTTTCCCCAAAGTAAGTCGAATGAAATCTTTCAATCTCTTATTTTACTAGGATTCGTATGCATAGTCTGATAGGAAATATCTCCTATCTCATATGATAAAGCAAAGAGAAAAGAAAGAACCCCCCTTTTTCTCAATTATTTGATAATTATCATTATGAGATCGAATCTCCTGTTGTTCCTCAGTAATCAATAAAGGATATTTATCTTCGAAACCCATTGGAAAGGACAGTGTAAGAGAAAGGGAATTCTAAAGATTCCCCAGGGAAAAATGGATTTTCGATCGATTCTTATTTTTTAACTTTCGCCTGAAAGCGGAGGAATGTTGGTTGGTTAATTGATCACATTTTATTCATGAAATGGCTTGGACATCTTGTTTGGGCTACTAGATTTTTATTCTTAATTATTTGGCGTGGATATTGATAGTGAAGCTTCACAGGGTCTTTCTGTCCAGGTGCAGGGAAACAATATCACCATATTTGTTCAATAAGATACCAAAGTGAAGCACAATTCGCAAAATTAGAAGCCTTTGCACAATTTGCTTTAGATCTCCCGCTATCCGCCCAAAATCCAAGATAAAAAGGTCAAAAAGATTGCAAAAATCAATCATAATTTAAGAAAAGGTCGCTTGGATTTATCCATGATTTGTTTGTTTATTTGGCTCTCACACTTAATTACTTAGTCATCAATTTAAATCCGATAAGGGGCTTTGCAAAAAATTGAGAATTCAAGTATTGTATATGTCATTAGTCTGAAAAGCGTCCATGATAAAGGCATTTACTGAAAGCACCATAAAGATCAATTAGGGAGGTTTTGGGCCAATAAGTTGAGGAGAAACTGATCCAATTCGGAGCTGATACTGAATTTCTATCGACACCATCCCAATTCAAATATAAGGATTTACCCGTTGTGAGATATCACATTAGAGTATTTGACTTTTATTTAATTTGATTTAGTTTTTATATCATCTCATGGCGGATTCGCGAATTATTGGATTGAGATGGATTTGAACCAGCATAGACAAAACAAATTCTTTATTTATACATCAGCTCAAGGCCCGGGAACAAATTCACCGCCGTAACTAATGTATCTCCTTCGTAAAGAGTTTCCCCATAATGGCCATGTGCTATTCGAAACTATCAAATTTTTGGCGCAGTATAATTAAAGGCTCTATAGAGATCGAAAAGAACACTAACGGGAAAGCACTAGAGTTGTCTCGCGCCCCTAGGTATTCTCTACCTACCCATCTGTGACTCCTAAATTTTGCAGTAAAAAAAGTACGATGGTTGGTTGTTCACAGCCTAGCTGTCATTCGTTATTAATAGCCACGAGATGATCATCTTAAGGTCTTGAACAAAAATCCATTTTTTGATTTATTTCATCTATCAAGAATTCTCACCATTTCTTAGATTCATGACCATTTGAAGAAAGGAAGGATCCCAAAGAATCATCATTTTTTTTCAAATATTAAATCGAGATGTGAAATCCCAAAATTTAATTGATTTATTTATTTCCTTTTTACATATGGAGGAAGATAGAGTCCTCCAAATATTTTGTTCTTATGTCAAAAGATCTTCTTTCTAAAGAAATTCGATTCCCACTTTGAATTTTAAAGAGACGATTCGAAAACATATACGTAAGGATTATATTGCTCCTAATTTTTATGAAATCTGGATATGAATGAGTCGAATGACTTATCCCTTGGTCTAGCCTTAGAGGGAAGCCTCCGCATGAGCGGTAGTCAATGAAGGAAAAGCGAGATGAAAGTCTCATATACAGTTCTTAGAGGGGGAGTTCCGCCTTCACGTTCTCATCATCTTTGGTAAAATCAAGTCCACCCCTATAGCCATGTTCTATTCAGGGAAATAAAATAAAAATAGTCTTTCAGAGAGATAGCACCCCAATAATCTTAGTTCATCATCGGCAGGGACACTATTGTTGAGATAGCTGAGCTATTCCCTTTTCTTTCGGATGAGAGTCCACTCCTTCCCGACACTACAAGTGAAACAATGATATGTCTTGAACCACTCAGCCATCTCTCCTACATAATGATTTCTTGATTTTGAATTTGACCAATTGAGATATCAGGAAACAATATACATTACATTGTCTAGGGATTGGCGACTTACCCATTTAGAGTAACTCATATCATGGGAGGAAACTTTGTGATTGCTTGTTGAACCTTGTGAATTGCGTGAAAGTAGGATACATAAAAAGAAGTGACTTGGACAAAAAAAAAGTTTTCAACGGGATGAAAAAGACATATATGGTAGAATCTGTTATTTATCAAGAAGGAAATCCAAAAGAAACTCAAATTTTTGGTGCAATCGCTCATTATTTTTTTCAAAAATTGAATCGAGATTCCCCCCAATAAAGGAAAGAGGTATCAGAAAGGATTTGGAATGGAATAATATCGATTTAATTTTCATAAATTTAAATTGTAAATGTGAAATACTTTATAAAATGCGGTTAATCCCGCCATGGCCCGTTGATTTCAAAAGATGGAATGTCTAATGTCATTTGTTTCCGGAAGAAATTGAAGAATTTGTTCCCGGGAGTACCCTCGAAAACAGGAACCTTTCCTCACCCGACAGAATCTAAATAGGACTAGAAAGAGAATCGAGTAAGATGCCAAATATTTATAACGCTCTGGTAGTTTAAGGTCGACTTGGAATATGGTAAAGTAGCTCCTGGGTTGGGAACTACTCCTTTTTTTATTCAAATTAGTTAATAATTAATCGTTTTGACTGACTATTTTTACGTAAATGACTCAAAGTTTCATATCT
>DF360326.1:4981-36200 GCA_000787875.1 Solanum virginianum | reverse complement strand
AGCTCTTTCTGATATGTACGCCTTAAAAGCTCCAAGTGTAGACAGGATGACTCCTTTTTTCTTTCAAAAATATTGGAATATTGTATCAAGTGATATTTGTGAAGCTATTAAAAGCCTTTTCGATTTAGGATATTTGTTTCCCTCTTGATTCCTTAAAAGCTCCAGGTATAGACGAGATGACTCCTTTTTTCTTTCAAAAATATTGGAATATTGTATCGAGTGATGTTTGTGAAGCTATTAAAAACATTTTCAATTTAGGATATTTGTTGCCTTCTTGGAACCAAACGCTTATTACTTTGATTCCTAAAGTGAAAAATCCTAGTGATGTTAGTCAATTTAGACCCACTAGTTTATGCTCTACAATGTATAAAATTATTGCTAAAATTATTGCCATGAGACTTAAAGTGTACTTCCCTAATCTCATCTCTCCGAACACTTTACTTTAATAGGGAAGAGACAAATAATTGATAATGTTGTTTTAGATCATTTTCATGCGCCAGGAGGGTACCCTTGGCGTGGCCGGCACTTGAAGAACCATTTCTGATTCCCCAAGAGAACCACCTGACCTCATCGTTACATCAACTCGACAGCGAAATAAAATACTCAAATATAATAAAACATCATATGGTAATATAAGTCTGCTAAAACATAGATTCTAATGTATAAGTTTGGAAATAAGTAATACTCAACAAATTCTCTACTCAAGGTTTATGAAGCCTTTAATCAACAATCTAGGTGGTACCATGATAGACCATGGATACCCCAATCAAGGAAATAAAGTAATACTAAATTAAAATCAAGGAAAAGGGCCCTCTGGAATGCAGGGAGGGCTCACCAACTCCGGAAATGCACTGAACTGGACCTCAATGATGCACGGGATGAAGTCCTCTATCACTTGTATTTGCATCTTGAAATGATGCATGTCTAAATGGATGTCAGTACATGGAATATACTGGTATGTAGAATAGCCCAAGAAAGTAAAGCTCAACTCACTCACCTCCACTCAAACAACTCACAACTCATCTCAATATATATGCAAGTTTGAAATAAATCATACTTTTTTAAAAGAATAGACTTTGTAGTATTTAACCCATTTTAAAATGTTATGCTCAATCAACATTTGCTTAATATTTTCATTTTACCGACATCCAATCTCACTACCTTTATTTTAGTGATGCACAACGAAGGCGATGTCGTTGTCACACCCTATCGTTGTCACACCCTAAACATGCCAAGGTAAAGGACAATTAACTCTCTAATGGATCCATTATAAATGTCCATCTTTAGGGATAAGAGTCGCCAGATTGCACTGCACGACTATCCTAGCTATCAACGTAGTTTTGTGGGTTAGAGTAGTTATTTACTCGCTCCCAGCTCAGTGCTTGATACTCTCCCAAGACTAAAACATGCTCAACTCATCAATCAACTCAAATCTCGATAAATACTCAATCAATTAACTCATATCTCAACCTTATTAGGTTATCTCTACTTACCTCATCTCAGTTTCTCATTAACTCGGTCAATTAAAGAAATCAATGACACTCAACTCGGACTCTAACAGTGATTCAGACCCACTACAAGACCATGTTTATGGGTCAAATATCGTGTTGCGGGCCATAGATAACCTCTTGTAGGTAAGGAGTCCAAAAGTTTGAGTTACTAGAATTTCTCATAGAGCCCATGAAACTCTTCTATGGGCCATGAATATTTCTATGGGTCATCTGATAACAACTCAAGATACTGAAAAGTTGATTCTTGGATCACCAACTCATAAGACCTAATATATGGGCTATGGATTATTTTATGGGTCGTATGTTGTCTCTTACATGGACATCAGACTTAGAAAATTTCACCAAGTCACCTGGGGATCTACGAAGTCTCATCTACAGGTGGTAGATTATTTTACGGGCCATAGATGGCCCTCGTAGTTTCTCTTCCAATAACTTTTCTTAGTTATTTTTCTTAATTTTCTCTGAGCATCTACTCAGACTAGGTGAAAAGAATTAGGGGGTGTTACATTATCCCACCTTTGGGATCATTCGTCCTCGAATGAAGAGAAATCTAGGAAGCTTAGTCAAGGCATGAATCTCCCTATGGACTCTAACAATCAATCAACTCTCATCTCACTCATGCAATCAATCGGTCAAGAAACTTAGCAAGTAAAACAATTAAACATTCAACACATTAAATCAGTCCTCACTCGAACTCTAGAGCTCTATAGTCTATCAAACTTAGGAAGGAAGGGGAACTCAAGGAATATAAATTAAGAATTTAGAAGGAAATCATTACCATCAACTCTCTCATCATCAGCAGGTAGGAATAAATGAGGGTACTTGGCCTTTATATCCTCCTCTGCTTTCCAAGTAGCTTCTTCTACAAGTTGGTTTTTCCACAACACTTTGACAGATGCAATCTTTTTGGTTCTTTACTTGCGAACCTGGCGATCAAGGATTTGAATAGGAATCTCCTCATAGCTCAAGTTGTCTTTTAGTCTAATACTGTCAACAGGCACAACCAACTGTGGGTCACCCAAACACTTTTTAAGCATAGAAACATGGAAGACTGGGTAGATGACCACTAACTTTGGTGGTAGCTCTAACTCATAAGCCACATTGTACACTCTTTTTATGATCCAATAAGGGCCAATATACCTCAGACTCAACTTTCCCTTCTTTCTAAATTGCATCATACCCTTCATAGGCGACACTTCCAAGTACACCCAATTGTCAACCTCAAACTCTAAGTCTGTTTTTCTAATATCAGTGTAGGATTTCTATCGACTCTATATGGTCTTCAATATTTCTTGAATGATCTTTACTTTCTCTATAGCTTGGTGAACAATTCTTATCCAAGCAATTTTGTTCACCTACCTCGAATCATCCAATCAATGATCTACATATCCTCCTATAGAGTGCCTCATATAGGGCCATTTGAATATTCAAATGAAAGATATTATTGTAGGCAAACTCAATCAGAGGCAAGTGATCATCCCAATTGCCCTTGAAATTAATAACACATGCTCTCAATATATCTTCTAAGGTTTGAATTGTACACTCTGCCTGACCATTAATTTGTGGGAGAAAAGCAGTGCTGAGATTCACCTTCGAACCCAAACCTTTCTTGAATGACCTCCAAAACTGTGCAATGAATTAGGCTTCTCTATCTGAGATGATAGACAAGGGGACTCCATGCATTCTAACAATCTCTTTTATGTACAATCAGGCATAATCCTCGATAGTGTCAGTCATCTTTACTACCAAGAAGTGAGCAGATTTGATCATTCTGTCAACTATTACCCAAATCGAATCATGTTGTTTGTGAGACCTCGGTAAACCTGTAACAAAGTCCATATTGATCATCTCCCACTTCCACTCTTGAATCTCAAAGTTCTGAGCTACTCCACATGACCGTTGGTGCTCAACTTTAAGTTGTTGGCAATTCAGGTATTTGGAAACAAACTCAGTAATATATCTCTTCTTTCCACTCCACCAGTAGACTTCTCTCAAGTCATAGTACATCTTGGTTTGCCCTAGGTGGATCAAATATCTAGAATTATGGGCCTCTGCCATAATCCTCTCTCAAACGCCATCAACATCTGAAACACACAATCTGCCTTGGTACCTCAATACTCCATCTCCCACTTTCGTCAAACCAACGATTCTCTTCTCAAAGTAATAGAGAGAGTCTTTTTCTAGTTATGAAAGCCATCACTTTTTTCTTGTGTACATCTACCTTTAATTTTAGTAAAATAGGGTCTTGGTCGTGTTTCTCCTTGACCTCTACTACTAGGGATGATGCAGACCTATTATGCACAAGAACTCCTCCTTCGCCCGATTCATCAAGTTGAACTTCTAATAGTGCCAGTCAGTGAACCTCTTTAACCAACTCCTTTTTCTCTTCCTCAACATGGGAGGTACTTGCCATAGAAAACCTGCTAAGAGCATTAACAACTACATTAGCTTTACCTGGGTGGTAGAGGATGCTTATGTCATAGTCTTTGAGTAGCTCAAGCTATCCCCTCTGCCTCAGATTGAGCTCCTTTTGGGTGAAGATATATTGCAGGCTCTTGTGGTCTATAAATACATCAACATGTGCTCCATACAAGTAGTGGCACCATAGTTTTAGAGCAAACACCACTGCTACCAACTCTAAATTATACGTGGGATAATTCTTCTTATGCACTTTAAGCTGTCTAGAAGCATAGGCAACAACTTTACCTCTCTGTATCAACACACATCTGAATCCCTCTCTCGAAGCATCATAGTAGATGACAAATCCATCTGTTCCATCAGGTAAGGTCAATATAGGTGCAGTAGTAACCTCGTCTTCAACTCCTAAAAACTTCTCTCACACTCATCGGACCATTGAAACTTGACCTTCTTTTGTGTCAGTCTAGTCAATGATGCGGATATGGAAGAAAATCCTTCAACAAACCTATGGTGGTAGACAACCAATCCTAGAAAACTTCTTGTATTTGTCGGTAAGGTTAGTCTAGGCCAGGTTTTAACCACCTCAATCTTTTGAGTATCCACTCGAATGCCATCGAAAAAAACTATATGGCCTACGAATGCCATATATTTAAGCCAAAACTCACACTTCAAAAACTTTGCATATAACTCATTATCCTTGAGCGTCTGCAAAATGATTCTAAGGTGATTAGCATGCCCCTCCTCATCTCTGGAATACACCAAAATATTGTCAATAAACATGATCACAAACATGTTAAGATATTTTTTAATACTCTATTCATCAAGACCATGAAGGCTGCAGGTGCATTTATCAACCCAAAAGACATCACCATGAATCGAAATGATCATATCAGGTTCAAAAAGCCATCTTCGAGATGTCATATTCTCTCATTTTCAATTGGTGATAATCTGATTAGAGGTTTATCTTGGAGAAAATAGTGACGTCCTGAGGTTGGTCAAACAAGTCATCGATCGTCGAAATGGGGTACTTATTCTTGATTGTCACCTTATGCAACTAGCGGTAGTTAATACACATTCTAAGGGAACCATCCTTCTATCATACGAACAAAACCAGAGAACCCCATGGAGAGACACTCAGCCTAATAATACCTTATCTAGCAAATCTCTCAACTGCTCCTTCAACTCTTTCAACTTTGCAGGGGCCATTCTATATGGCGAAATAGAGATAGGCTGGGTATTAGGGAGAACATCGATTCGAAGTCAATCTTCCTATCAGGAGGAACTCCGGGTAGATCCTTGAGAAATATATCATGGAACTTATTCATGATCAAGACGAACTCAAGAGTAGGGGGGCTTAATATCATTAGACTTGACTCACACGAGGTGATAGATACACCCCTCAGAGATCAATCTTCAGGTCTTGAGGTAAGAAATAAACCTACCCTTAGGTGTAGCAGAACTCTCTTCCTCTCAATAAAGGGCTCATTCATAAACTAAAATTTGACAACCTAGGTTCTACAATCAACAAAGGCATAATAGGTGTGAAGCCAGTCCACGCCAAGGATCATATCAAAATCAACCACCTCTAACTCAATCAAATCGGCAAGAGTATCTTCGATAGATAGATACCATACAATCTCTATAGATTCTCTCAGCTTGAATGGACTCACCAATAGGAGTAGAAATAGAAAATGGCTTAAGCAATCACCTAGGAAGGATCTCAAACCTACCAGCCACATATGGCATCGCAAATGAACAAGTCGCACCCAGATCAAAAAAAGAATAACAATGAAAGGTAAAGAATTGGAACATACCCATCACAACATCTGGTGCGACCTCTTAGTCTTGTCGATTCCCCATCGCACATAGATTATTTGTCCCACTGCCTGCCCCTAGTGCAACATCTCTTTGGTTACCTCTCGCTGGAGGTGCAACAATAGAAGACTGCGTCTTATTTCCCCACATTGGACACTCCCTTTAAAAATAGTCTGGCTGGCTATACTTGTAACAATCATTCCCTCCATTTCTACACTTTCCCAAGTGCATCCTGCCACATTTCTCACAAGGTGGCTTCCCTTTCAAGCCAAGGGTCACACTATCCTGAGACTATGAACCATGTCCTCTAAAGTTTGACTGACCTTGGGACCTCTGATTTTACCTGGTATTCAGGCTGGTGCATTGGCTGAAGATGGTGTATAACTAGTGGACCTCTTCTGGAAATAATACTTATCTCTCTTACTCTGCTCACTCTGATTGGGCTCAGGCCCTGCTAACTTGGCCTTCTTACTCAGATGCTTCTCTCCCTCTTCTTATCCTTCTCAATTTACTGGGCATAGACCATAACCTTGGAAATATCCATACCTGGGATCAGTAATGCCACTTTGCCCTCTTTCTTCACATGTCTACCCAACCGAGATACGAATTTTGTCATCCTTTCTCTCATATCCTGGACCATCGCTGGGGCATACCTGGATAACTGGATAAATTTCAGGCTATACTCTTTAATAGTTAGCCCCTCCTATTTCAAATTCATAAAATCTTCAATCTTGTCCTCCCTCAACTCCTGGAGAAAGAAGTGATCGAGGAAGGCACTCTCGAACTCATCCCAAATAGCATGCTTAGCATCCTCAGCTCGACTCTCCTCCCACTGATTGTACCAAACATTAGCCATATCCTTGAGCTAATAGGCAGCAAGATCAACTCCCTTAGTCTCAGTTGCATGCATGGCTTTTAACACTTTCCACTTCTCATTAATGAAATTCTGAGGGTCCTCCTCAATCTTTGATCCAGTGAAGACTGGTGCGTTCATACTTAGAAAATCTCTAAGTCTGGTTGCAACATCTGTCTCCTGGGAGCTATAACTAGGAGTCTGTGAACTCTAGTTCCCACTCTGAGAAGCTACCAGTTGGGTGAGCATGGTGGTAGCTCCTCTGAAGTGAACCTTTGTGGTAGGAGCAGGTGGACCAGTAGGTGCCTGTGGAACACCAGTGGCTCTAACTGGACGACCTTGACCCCTTGTTTCTATCTGAGTAGGCATCACTAAGGTTGGTTTCTCAGTATGGTCAGCTGGGTTACTTCTTTAAGTGAAGGTACACTTGGGAGACATGATCTGCTAACATGTAATACACGAGTTAGAAAGGAGCTTCGTAGAGTTTTTAACTCTACCGCACGAACTCAGAATACAAGAAAGTGTAACAATTCCTACTATCCTATAGCCTCGTGTTTATAAAGTGTGGTGCACAACACACCCATAAACAAGACTCTACTAGACTTCGCTTCATAGACTCTCTAGGACTCTTGAACTCTGTGCTCTAATACCAAGTTTGTCACACCCGGAGAGGGTATCCTTGGCGTGTGGCCAGCACTTGAAGAACCATTTCTGATTCCCTAAGAGAACCACCTGACCTCATCATCATATCAACTCGACAATGTAAGAAAATACTCAAATAAAATAAAACATCATATGGTAATATAACTTTGCTAAAACATAAATTCCAATAAATAAGTCTAGAAATAAGTAATACTCAATAAATTCTCTACTCAAGGTCTATGAAGCCTCTAATCAACAATCTAGATGGTACCATGACACACCATGGATATCCCAATCAAGGAAAAGGGCCCCTCAGGAAAGCAGAAAGGGCTTACTAACTCTGTAAATGCACTGAACTAGACCTCAACGATATGCAGGCTGAAGTCCTCTATCACCTGTATCTGTATCATGAAATGATGCAAATCCAAATAGATGTCAGTACATGGAATATACTAGTAAAATAGGTCAAGAAAGTAAATCTCAACTCACTCACCTCCACTCAAACAACTCACAACTCATCTCAGTAGATATACAAGTTTGAAATAAATCATGCTTTTTTAAAAGAATAGACTTAGTAGTATTTAACCCATTTTGAAATATTATGCTCAATTAACATTTGCTTAGGAGTTTCTCTTAATTGACATCCAATCTCACCACCTTTAGTTTAGTGATGCACAAAGAAGAAGACGTTGTTGCCATGCGCTAAACTTGCCAAGGTGAAGGATAATCAACTCTCTCTTGGATCCATAATAAATGTCCATCTTTTGGGACAAGAGTCGCCAGAACATGCTGCATTAATATCCTATGCTGGCAATGTAGGTTTGTAGGTTAGAGTAGTTATTTACTAGCTCCTAGCTCAGTGCTTAATACTCCTCCAAAGACTAAAACATGCTCAACTCATCAATCAACTCAAATCTTGATAATACTCAATCAATTAACTCAAATCTAAACCTTATTAGCTTATTTTAACTCAGCTCATCTCAGTTTCTCATCAACTTGGTCAATCAAAGAATCAATCACACTCAACTCAAACTCAGATGATCATTTAGACTCGCTCAATTGGACTCATCATGTAATGCAAGTAAAATGCATTAAAGTACATATGATTAAAATGAAACATGCTTTTCATGCTTAATTATGTTCAAGTTACTCAACTCAGATAATCAAGCTTAAGCCTCAACCCAATCCATGCACAGAATTTCATAAAATTATGCAATTTTGAGTTCATGATGTCAATGCATAAAGTTTATATCTCAATCATATATAAAGAATAGTGTAATGCATCAATTATTTAGTTTATAATCATGAGGACTCAAAGAAATTGCAGAAAATTTGATAACTAGGTTATAGGATTTTCAAGACTCAACTCTACTTCTCAATTTCTACTCAAGGAGAGAAAAAGGGCATGAACGAACGTTGTTCAACACTTTAGTAAGCCTTACATACCTAGAAATAGAAGAAGCAATCAAACTTCAGTCGATCCTCGCATTTGAACTTGAAACCCTCGCTCTTCTCCCTTCTCTGGTGCTCTCATGAATTCATAAACGTGGATGAAAGGTGAAAATATGTTTAGGATTTTGTTTTAGGACTTTAATTAAGTCTAAAATATCCAAAAATTTGATTAGAAAGGGATAGGGATAGAGAAAAATACCCTTCTTAAAAATTGCTAGCAAGTTCTACAAGACCACGTCTATAGGCCATAGATCTTTTTACGGGTCGTAGATGACTTCTCATAGGTAAGGGGTCTAAAAGTTTGAGTTACTGCAATTTGTCACAGAATTCACAAAACCTCTTCTACAGGCTATTAATATTTCTGTGAGCCATCTGATAACTCATAACTCAAGATACTGAAAATTTGAGTCTTGGATCACCAACTCACAAGATCTAATCTACGGTTCATGGATTTTTTTACGGGGAGTATGTTTTCTGGTACATGGACCTCAGATTAGAAAATTTCACCAAGTCACTTGGGAATCTATGGGGCCTCATCTACGCGCTGTAGATGGCCCTTCGTATTTTCTCTTTCAGCAACTTTTCTCAATCATTTTTCTCTATTTTCTCTGTGATTCTATTCAGAATAGGTGGAAAGAATTAATGGGTGTTACACTCATGAATCATTCATCTTTTTAACAATAAAAGACATGGAAAACAAAAATATGCAACCCTTAAATTAGATATGGCTAAAGCTTATGATAGAGTTGAGTGGGTTTATATTCATAAATTACTTTTAAAAATGGGCTTTCATTAGACTTTTATTAATTAGATTATGCAATGTATCACTACCCAAATATATAAATTAAATATTAATAGAGATATTATGAGGGAGGTCAAAGCAACAAAAGGGGTAAGGTGTGATCCTCTTTCTCTATATCTATGTTTGTTGTGTGTTAAAAGGTTTTTGAGACTCTTAAATCATGCAGAATTATGTAGGGATGTACAAAGGTTAAGCTTAAGTAGAGGAGGCCCTACGATTAGTCACTTATTATTTGTTGATGACTATTTTATATTTTATAATGCTAATACTTAGAATGCTGCAAAAATTTCTGAAATTTTAAAAGTGTTTAGGTCAAAACGTGATTTCTCCAAATCAACTATCTTCTTGAGTAAAAATAGTACTGATAGTGAAAAGGATAATATTATTGGAATGCTAGGAAAATTACAAAAGAACAACTTAGGATTATACTTGGGGCTGCCTGCAGTAGTTGGAAGATTGAAGAAAAAAAATGCTAAAATTTATCAAAGATAGGGTGAAAGCCAAAATAAAAGGGTAGAAAAATATTTTTTAAAGTCCTGCAAGAAAAGAGGTGTTGCTTAAATTTGTTCTTTCTACGATTCCATCTTATGCGTTGTCATGTTTTCAATTTCCAGATTCCTTATGTAAAGAGATTACGACTATCCTTTCCAACTTTTGATGGGGGTATGAAAATGATAAGAGGAAAATGCACTTTGAAAATTGGGACAATTGATGTTTAGCTAAATCTAAAGGTGGTATAGGTTTCATAGATCTAAAAGTTTTTAATCAAGCTTTGTTGGCGAAACTTGCATGGCAACTTTTGACCCAAGAAGATTCTCTACTTTTTACAATTCTCAAAAGCAAGTATTTTTCGTATACTTCTTTCCTCAAAGCTACTTATGCCTCTAGTAACTCTTGGATTTGGAAAAACATTATTTGAGGTAGAGATCTTCTACCAAAAGGCCTTAGATAGAGGGTAGGGTGTGAAGATAGTATTAAAGTTTGGGAGGGGGATCCATGGATTCCTAATTCTAGTGGTTTCAAGCATACTTCTATATATGGCCAGGTAGATGTTTATCAAAAAGTGAACACCCTTATAGACCAAACAACCCATACGTGGAAAATGCAAGACCTTCAAAATTATTTTTGTCCAAATGATATTCAAGCAATAGTCTCTATATATATTTCTACTACAAGATCTTCGAAAAAGATTATTTGGCACCATATCAAGTCTGGGAAGTATGAGATTAAGTTAGAGTACCACTTAGCTAGGGAAATGGTCAAATGTGAACATATGAATAATGAGAGGGCTCAATCTTGTAATCAAACTATTTTTAACATAATTTTGGGACTTTTTATGGTCTATGAATATCAAGAATAAGTATAAGAACTTTATTCAAAAATGTATTTTGAATAGGCTACCTGTTAATAACATTATTGCTAAAAGAATTAGGTAATTTTGTGAAGTATGTAAGGGTTATGGACTTAAAGTGAAACTATTGATCACATGTTATTTAGGTGTCCTAGTGCTCAATTAGTTTGGAAAAATTTGTCCCATTAATTGGCCTAATTTAGAAAATACAATGAATTTTGCTAGTTGGGGGACTGATCTTTTTTCTAATGCCAAACAATATCCTGAGTCCGTTGAGCTTATAAAATTATTACAACCATGTGGCAAATTTGGAAGGCTAGAAACTCAAAGATGCTTAATGGAGAAATTTTTGAACTCAATGATATTGTTAACAAAGCTCTCTTTGATTTTCATGAATATTATAGTACTTTGCTTCATTCATTGTCTCCTATAGATATACCTGCTTCTAATAATAATAATAATAATAGAAATACAATTGTGGCACAAGATGGTATTGTTTTGTTTGCAGATGCTAGTGTACATAAGGAGAAGAAGATGGCAAGTGTTGGTGTGTCGGTTATTGATAACTATGGTAACCTGCTTCAAGCCTTTGGTTCCCCCAATCTAATATGCTGGGAAAGCCATCACTATTGAAGTGATTGCAATTCGTACAATGTTGGAGAATGCTAGAAAAAAGGAATGGACAATATCTGGTACAACAGTTGAATTGACGATAAAGAAGCTGATGTCAAAGAAGAACAATATTGGGAGGAACGGTTGTAGTTAAGAAGATAAATGTTTTGAGAATTTTTGGTTTTTTCTAGCATGATTGAGATGCTTCCTCACAAAGTAAGGTTTGGAGATCAATGCCATCCAATACTTCGAAAGACATTTGAATAAAAAAAGAGAATGCACAACCTGCTGAATATTTCCATAACCACTACTTGAGGTAAGTGATTTCCCATAGCGCTATCAACATCCATCTCATTTGTTTCTTTTGAATGCTTCACAACTCCCTTACCTGCAACTAAAATTTGTGCTTACATAGAAGCAGATCCAGAATCTTTAGTTTATAGGCTCTAGATCCTAGAAAAGGTAACTTGTTGGATTTTGAAAAAAAAATATTATTCATATTAAATAAAACACAAATATAGGCTTTTTGCCAAATGGATTTAATCGAATTTGTAACTAGTACTGTGGCTCCACGCTCTATGAAGAATTTAGATAGGGGTTATTCAATGGAATAAAAGATAACTCAGATACCGTTGTTACAAGGGAAAACATACACACTTACACATACACATACACACAAATACAAACAAGCAGAAAATACATGAAGATTAAACAGAAAGAATGAAGTACCTTTGAATAGATTTTCCTGTTGTGTCATCTTCAGAGCCTCCTCTTCTATGTTGCTTTGATTTGAATTTTTAGGGGTTTTCCTTGTAGAGCTTACTCTTCTTTGTATTTAGCTCCTCAACACATGTGTTTCATGTGTATTCACTCATATTTCCACACATATATTCTGAGCATGTACTATGCACATGTATGCCAACGATTGTACTATGTAATCTTGTAAAATGATTTTAAAATTTTATTTAAATAAATTTGAGTAAAATTATAAACTAATGATATATTACAATTTTCATTCACTAACCAAACAATAAAAAAAAATTCACTTGCCACTTAAACATGAGAAAATGAATTAAAAATCAACTTATTTTTCAGGAAAACACTTTCCATGGAAACATTTTCCTCCATACCAAACACAACCTAAGAGTAAAATATTGTTCCAATAGCATGTAGCGCTAACTTGGGCACATACTACGATATCAGACTTGACCTCCACCCTTTAACATGTAACATCCCATGAAATTACTAAAATGCCCCTAAACTTGGCCTTGTACACAACGTATCTTCCCAAACTCTAATAGAAAATTTGAGACCGTATCTCCTATCAGTGCAAAAAATTAAGTCAAAAAATGATCTTGACTCAGCTTTAACGCGAAAAAATGCGAATTAATTTTTCCAAAGTGAGCTTAAAACAGTGAGGTTTCCGCGCCCCTTTCGCGATGCGGAACCAAACTTTATCTTTTTTCAAAAATTTGACAAAAATTGAATTTCGCAAAAAAGAGTATTTTTACACTAGTGCGCATTGCACACTAGTGCATGGGAGAAGCAATTTTTTTATTTTAATTTGAAAAGGGCAATTTCGTCCTTTTCGACATATGTTTATATCTCCCACATGGTTTTTGAAGTATAATTCATACAAAAAGGTTTTTAAACTCAAAACTACTCTAAATTTATTAATTTTATGTTAAGTCTAAGAGAGAGAGAGAGAGAGAGAGAGAGAGAGAGAGAGAGAAAGAGTTTTAAACCTATTTTTTTCAAGGTTTTTATGCTAAGTCAAAGAGAAGAAGAGGAGAGTAAGAGTAAGGGTTCCAAGAATCTTTTAAATTACTTGAAGAAATCTTCATTTCTCAGGTATGTAAAGGCTACCCAAAAGCATGGGATTGATCTCCCATGTGCCAATATAGAGTTAATATAGCAAATTCATGTCTAGAAGCTTTGATTTATGAATTTTTGAAGGTTCTTGAATAATTACCTTAAGTTCTTGAATGACTACTTTGAATTCTTGAATGATTGTTTTAAATTCATGCATACTAGCTTGAATTCCTATTTAAATCTTTAAACAACATATTTTACACCATGAAGTGATGATCATCATGTTTAAAGCTTACTGTACTTTTGCATTATTATATGATTGTGACTTGATCCTTAAATTTTCCTCTCTATATTGACTTAAATAATGAGCTTAGGGGATGTATAGAGGCTTGAATATCTGAGGATGAGGTCTGAAAGAGTCTGAGGCCTGAATTGAGTGTGTGGATAATTGTGATAGCTAAAATTATTGCTGATAAAGTTGAATGGGAAAAATCCCCTTAGATTGGATGATAGTCTTGCCCGTAGAGGTTGGGTGATGAGAGATTTTGATGGATTGATAGACTTATGAGCATATTGAGTCTTGGGAGGAGTATTAGCACTAAAATAGGTAAGAGTGTGTCCCACTCAAACCCATTAACTACGTGGCCAGCATAGCAGCAGAGGATTGGACCGTTAAAACAGATATTTCCTTTGTCCCAAAAGAGGACTTGACAGACTTTTGGATCCATTGAAAGACTCGTCCTTTACCCCAACAAGGTACTGGGTGGATGTGGTAATGACATATTTTTATATTATCACTACCGGCTCATAGATAGTGGTTATAGATTATAGAAACTCCCAGATAGATTTTTTGATGATAGAACTCCGATGTGATGTGATTGCTTGATGTTTGATGGATAGTGAAGTGATAGAGTCTTGTCCTTTACTCTGAGGTGAAGGAGAGTGATTGATGAGGGATGGTATATTGTTTCTTTTTTACTTTAGCACATTTTACATGCAATACATTCCACATACTAATGCCCCTCTGGCGCTGCATCATTTTATGATACAGATACTGTAGACCAAGGACTTCAGCAGCCTGATCGTTGAGGTTCTGAGTTCCCTTTTTCAGATAGTGGTGAGTCCTCCCCAGCATCCGAAGGATATTTATTTTTATTATTGGATAATCTCCTTTTATTGATATTTGGTAGTCATGACCTGTAATGGTACCATCTCAGACTATAGTATAGAGGCTTCATAGACGTAGATGTTGATGATGATGTCGAAGGTTCTTTTCCCCTATACTCTTTTTCTTTATATTGAGGTTTTCATTATTTATTCTATTTTCTTATGATAGACTGATATTGATAGTATGAGCCTACTGATAGGATAACATTTATATTTATTTTATCATTTCTTTTCCGCTAATGAATTGACTGAATGAAGGCAAAGAGACTGAGTGGTACACTTGGGGGCTAGCAATAGTCTTCGAGTGCTAGTCACATCTAGGGTACCCTCCCAAGGTGTTATAAACTTGGTATCATATCCCAGAGTTTGAGTGTTCTAGGGAGTCTATGAAGCCGTGTCTAGTAGAGTCTTGTTTATGGGTATGTTATGCACCACACTTCATAAGCAGGAGATTATAGGACCCTTCTTCTATGATCTAAATTCGTGTTGTGAGCTAACTTGTGAAATTCTACTCTTAACTCGTGCGTTTTACACTTACAGAAAATGCCACCCAAGAGAACAGCTACCCAAAGAGATTGCACAGCTCCTATCACTGAGAAAACCCAACTCAAGGTTCCAGTGTAGACTAAGACAAGAAGACGAGGATGCCTCGCTAGGACTGTTGAGGTCCCTCAAGTGCCTCTTGCTCAGCCCCAGCCAATTCTAACTACTGAGGTGTAATTTAGAGGAACCATTACCATACTGAATCAGTTAGTGGCCTCTCAGGGAAATAACCACAGTTCTTAGGCTCCTAGTTCTAGTTCACAGGAGCCCTTAGCTGCAACTTAGCTCAGGGACTTTTTGAGGATAAACTCGCTGGTATACACGGGGTCAAGGGTAGAGCAGGACTAGCAAAACTTTATTGATGAGATGTATAAGGTTCTAAGGGCCATGCATGCAGATGAGCTGGAAGGAGTTGAGCTTGCATCTTATCAGCTAAAGGACGTGGCTAATATATGGTGCACTCAGTGGGAGGGGAGTAGAGGTGAGTATACAGAGCCTATAATATAGGATGAGTTCGAAGCTGCCTTTCTTAATTACTTCTTTTCTCAAAAGTTGAGGGAAGCAAAGGCTGATGAGTTCATGAATCTAAAGTAGGGAGGAATGACTGTGAAAGAGTATAGCCTTAAGTTTATCAAACTGTCAAGGTATGCTCCTGAGATGGTGAAGGATATGAGGTAGAGGATAAGGAGGTTTGTGTCTGGCCTGGCTAGGCATGTACAGAGAGAGTGCAAGGCGGCGTTGGTGATGCTTGGTATATACATCTCCAGACTTGTGGTATATGCTCAGCAGATAGAGGAAGATAAGAGGAGGGATAGAGAAGAACACTTGAGTAGAAAGGCGAAGTTAGCGGTACATGAGCCTAGCTCGCAGAGATAGAACAGAGGTGATAAATCCTATTTTCAGAAGAGATCATTTCATCCAGCACCATCTACAGCAAGTGCACTCGTGCAACCAACTAGGTATGATAAAAAATCTCAGAGTTTTCAAGGTTTCAGGACCCCGAGTGCCCACTCTCAGGCCAGTGTGACCCAGGGGAAAGCCACCTTGCAACAAGTGTGGTAAGCTTCATTTGATAGAGTGTCATGTTGGCAAGGATATATGTTATGCCTGTGGTCAGGCTGGTTATTTCAGCTATGAGTGCCTGAGAGGAGGCGAGGTGAGGGGAGCGGCAGAGCTTAGTCTTCGACAGTACCTCCAGTAGGTAATCAGTAGAGGGGTGTTACTACTAAGGGTACAGGAGGCGGAATAACCAGCTTTATGCTATAGGTAACCATCAAAAGCAGGAGGCTGCAGCAGATATTGTCACAGGTATGCTTCGTGTCTTTGCTTATGATTGCTATGCCTTAATTGATCTGGGTGCCACCTTATCTTTTGTAACTCCTTATGTGGCCAGAAAGATTGGTATTCTTCCTGAGTGTTTACTTGAGCCCTTTTCTGTCTCTATTCCTACTAGAGAGTTTATCTTAGTTGAGAGAGTTTATAGAGATTATGTGGTGTTTGTCTATCATAAAGACATATTAGTTGATTTGGTAGAGTTGGAGATGGTCTATTTCGATGTGATAATAGGCATGGATTGGCTTCATGCCTGTTATGCTTATGTCAATTGTAGAACCCGAATGGTTAGGTTCTAATTTCTTAATGAACCTGTCTTAGAGTGGAAAGGGAAATCTGTTGCCCCTAAGAGTAAATTCATATCCTATCTTAGAGCTAGAAAGTTGATATCTAAGGGTTGTATCTATCACCTCGTGCGAGTTAAGTCTGATGAAGTTGAGTCTCCCACTCTTGAATCAGTCCCAATAGTAAATGTGTTTCCTGTGGTCTTTCCTGATGATCTTCCCAGAGTCTCTCCTGATAGGGAGATTGACTTTGGGATTGATGTTCTACCTGAAACCAAACATATCTCAATTCCACCCTATAGAATGGCCCCCGCAGAGTTGAAAGAATTGAAAGAGCAATTGAAAGACTTGTTAAAGAAAGGTTTCATACAGCCTAGTGTCTCACTTTGGGATGCTCCTGTCCTATTCGTGCGTAAGAAAGATGGGTCGTTGAGGATGTGTATAGACTACCAAGAGTTGAACAAGGTGACCATAAAGACTAAGTACCCTTTTCCCAGAATAGATGATCTCTTTGCCCAACTTTAGGGTGCTACTTATTTCTCTAAGATAGATCTCAGATCGGGTTACTATCAGTTGAAGGTGAGGGAAAGTGACATTCCTAAGATAGACTTTACGACACGGTATGGCCATTTCGAGTTCTTGGTCATGTCCTTTAGGTTGACAAATGCACCTGCAGCTTTCATGGACTTGATGAATAAGTTATTCAGACCATATCTTGACATGTTTGTGATTGTTTTTATTGATGACATCCTGGTGTATTCGAGGAATGAGGAGGAGCATGCAAATCACCTTAGAGTGCTTTTGCACATACTCAAAGATCATGAGTTGTATGCAAAATTTTCCAAGTGTGAGTTTTGGCTCAAGTCAGTGGCTTTCTCAGGCCATATTGTTTCAGGAGGTGGTCTTTGGGTGGATACCCAGAAGATTGAGGCAGTTAAGAACTGGCCAAGACCAACTTCTCCAACAGAAATAAGAAGTTTCTTGGGTTTGGCCGGGTACTACCACAGATTTGTGGAGGGCTCCTCTTCCTTGTCGGCCTTCTTGACAAAGTTGACTCAGAAGAAGGCCAAGTTTCAGTGGTCTCAGGCATGTGAGAAGAGCTTTTAGAAATTGAAGGCTAGATTGACTACAGCACCAGTGTTGACATTGCCAGACGGGACGGGTGACTTTGTGATATATTATGATGTATCAAGAGTTGGATTGGGGTGTGTGCTTATGCAGAGAGGGAAGGTGATAGTGTATGCTTCTAGACAGCTTAAGATTCATGAGAAGAATTATCCGACTCATGATCTTGAGTTAGCAGCAGCGGTGTTTGCACTTAAAATCTAGCGTCACTATCTGTACAGAGTGCATATGGACGTGTTCACTGACCACAAGAGCTTGCAATACGTGTTCAGACAGAAAGAACTTAACCTACGGCAGAGGAGGTGGATGGAGTTGCTCAAGGATTATGATATGAGCATCCTCTACCAACCAGGTAAGGCTAATGTTGTTGCTAATGCTCTTAGCAGGATGTCTATAGGTAGCACTGCCCATGTGGAAGAGGGGAAGAGAGAATTAGCCAAGGAAGTGCATACATTGGCTCGATTGGGAGTACAGCGTGAGGAGAACAATGAAGGCAGAGTCAATGTTCAGAATGGTTTCACTTCATCCTTAGTGTCTGAGGTGAAGAAAAAGCAAGACCAAGACCCTATCTTACTCTAATTGAAAGAAGTAGTTCACAAGAAAAATGTGATGGTTTTCTCCAAAGGGGGAGATGGGGTATTGAGGTACAAAAGGGGGAGATGTTGATGGTGTTCGAGACAGAATCATGGTCGATGCTCATTGTATAAGGTATTCCATTCATCTTGGCTCCACCAAGATGTATCACGACTTGAAGGAAATCTATTGGTGGAATGGGATGAAGAAAGACATTGCGGAGTTCGTTTTCATGTGCTCCAATTGCCAGTAGGTTAAGGTTGAACATTAAAAACCTTGTGGGTTAGCTCAAAATTTTGAAATTCCAAAATGGAAATAGGAGGTGATCAACATGGACTTCATCACGGGTTTACCCCGATCCAGAAAGCAACATGATTCAATTTGGGTGATCGTAGACATGATGACCAAATCAACCCACTTCTTGGCAGTGAAGACAACCTATACGGCTGAAGAGTATGCCCGACTTTACATTTGGGAGATTGTGAGGTTGCATGGGGTTCCCTTTTCTATCATCTCAGATAGAGGAGCTCAATTCACCTCTCAATTTTGGAGATCGTTCCAGAAGAGATAGGGTATGAAGGTGAATTTGAGTATCGCTTTTCACCCTCAAATGGACGGGCAGGGAGAGTGCACTATCTAGAATTTGGAGGATATGTTGAGGGCATATGTGATTGATTTTAAAGGAAACTAGGATGATCACTTACCATTGATTGAGTCTGCATATAATAATGGCTATCATGCTAGCATTCAGATGGCCATGTACGAGGCATTGTACGGAAGGAGGTGTAGATCTCCGATTGGCTGGTATGAGGTGGGAAAAGTTTAGTTGACTAGGCCTGACCTTATACACCAGTCTATAGAGAAGGTGAAAGTCATCCGAGAAAGGTTGAAGATAGCTTAGAGTCGCCGGAAGTCATATACAGATATAAGAAGAAGGGACTTGGAGTATGAGGTAGATGATTGGGTGTACTTGAAAGTGTCACCCATGAAGGGTGTCATGAGATTTGGTAAGAAGGGGAAGCCCGTTACATCGGGCCATAATAGATTGTAAGAAGGATTAGGAAGGTTGCCTACGAGTTAGACTTACCTTCTGAGCTGAATGGAGTTCACCCGGTGTTTCACGTATCTATGTTAAGTAAGTATTTGGGGGATCCAGCCTTAGCGATTCCGGTGGAGAGTATGGGTGTGAAAGATAGATTAGAATACGAAGAAGTTCTAGTCCAGATTTTTGGCTAACAAGTTCACAAGCTGAGGAATAAAGAAATAGTCTCTGTTAAAGTCCTATAGCGGAATTAGTTTGTGGAGGAAGCTACGTGGGAAGCTGAGGAGGCGATGAAACTCAAATACCCGCATCTATTCGTGCCAAGAGATGATGATGTTGAAGGTAAATACTTCTATTATTATCAATTCCGAGTATCCTTTTCCATTAAGTTGATACATTGTTTTACTATATTCCCGATCCTAAGACAAAGATAGATAGATGACGAATGGTGAGAGTTCGAGTGTTCCCGAGTGAGGAATGAGATGAATTCTGAAGTTATTCGAGTCCCCATACGACCTTTACTCATCATTCGAGGATGAATGATTCCAAAGGAGAGATAATGTAACACCCCATGAAATTACTAAAATGCCCCTAAACTTGGTCGTGCACATAACGTATCTGCCCAAGCTCTAATGGAAAATTCGAGATCAAATTTGCAATCAGTGCGACAAAACTGAGTCAGAAAATAGTCTCGACTCGACTTTAATGCAAAAAATGCGAATTAAGTTTTCCAATGTGATCTTAAAACAGTGAGGTTTCCGTGCCCCTTCTGCAATGCGGAGAGAACACGGAACCACACTTTAGTTTTTTTCAAAAATTTGACGGAAATTGAATTTTACAAAAAAGTATATTTTTACACTATGGGAGAAGCAATTTTTTTTATTTTAATTCAAGAAGGGCAATTTCGTCCTTCTTAACATATTTTTATATCCTCTACATGGTTTTTGAAGTATAATTCATACAAAAGGATTTTTAAGCTCAAAACTACTCTAAGTCTATTAATTTTACGCTAAGTCTAAGAGAGAGAAAAAAGCTAAGTCTATTAAATTTATGCTAAGTCTAAGAGGGAAAAAGCAAAGAAAAGTAAGGGTTTCAGAGGAGAATTCAAGGTTCTTCAAAGATTCGTCATTCCCAGCTATGTAAAGGCTACCCAAAAGCATGGGATTGATCTCTCATGTGCCAATGTAGAGTTAAGATAGCAAATTCATGTCTAGAAGCTTTGATTTATGAATTCTTGAAGGTTCTTGAATAATTACCTTAAATTCTTGAATGACTACTTTGAATTCTTGAATGATTGTTTTAAATTTGTGTATACTAGCTTGAATTCCTATTTTAAATCTTTAAACAACAAATTTTACACCATGAACTGATGATCATCATGTTTAAAGCTTACTATACTTTTGCCTTATTATATGATTGTGACTTGATCCTTAAATTTTCCTCTCTATATTGACTTGAATAATGAACTTAGGGGATGTCTAAAAGCTTGAATATCTGAGGATGAGGTTTGACGAAGTTTGAGGCCTGAATTGAGTGTATGGATGACTGTGATAGCTAAAATTATTACTGATAGAGTTGAATGGGAAAAGTCCCCGTAGATTGGATAGATAGTCTTGCCCATAGAGGTTGGGTGATGAGAGTTCTTAATAGATTGACAGACTTATGAGCATATTGAGTCTTGGGAGGAGTATTAGCACTAAAATAGATAAGAGTGTGTCCCTCACTCGAACCCATTAACTACATGGCCAGTGTAGGAGAGGATTGGACCGTGAAAGTGGATGTTTGCTTTGTCCTAAAAGAGGACTTGATAGACTTTGGGATCCGTTGACGGACTTGTCCTTTACCCCGACAAGGTACTAGATGGATGTGGCAAAGACATCTCTTTGTTATATCACTACTGGCTCATAGGTAGTGGTTGTCGGTTATAGAAACTCCCAGAGAGGTTTCTTGATGATAGAACTCCGATGAGATGTGATTGTTTGATGTTTGATGGATAGTGAGGTGATAGAGTCTTGTCTTTTACTCTGAGGTGAGAGTGAGTGATTGACGAGGGATGGTATATTGTTTCCTTTTTATTTTAGCTCATTTTACATATAGTACATTCCACATATTAATGCCCCTCTGGCGCTACATTATTTTATGATGCAGATACTGTAGACCGAGAACTTCAGCAGCCCGATCATTGAGGTTCAGAGTTCCCTTTTTCAAACAGTGGTGAGTCTTCCTCAGTATTCGGAGGATATTTATTTTTATTATTGGACAATATATTTTTATTGATATTTGGTAGCTATAGCCTGTCATGGTACCATTTCAGACTACAGTATAGAGGTTTCATAGACGTAGATGTTGATGTTGATGTTGAGGGTTCTTTTCCCCATATTTCTTTTCTTTATATTGAGATTTTCGTTATCTATTTTGTTTTCTTGTGATAGACTGATGTTGATAGTATGAGCCCACTAATAGGATAGCATTTATATTCATTTTATCATTTCTTTTCCACCAATGAATTGACTGAACGATGGTAAAGAGACTGAGTGGTCCGCTTGGGGGCTAGCAATAATCTTCAAGTACCAGTCACGTCTAAGGTACCCTCCCGGGGTGTGACATAATAGGTTCTAGACCCATTTTTCGAACTGACCTCAACAATGGTACAATGTATGATCCTGACCCTTTGTCCCTGTAGAAAAACATGGTCCTCAATCCGATTTGGCCAACCCCTGAATTGAGAAATGAAAATCAACCCCAACCATGATGCATGACCCGACCCAGACTCAGCAATTAACCCTGACCTTATTCCTAAAGCAAGATAATAGACTCAACCCCTATACACTATTTAAAAGAAAAAAAATTTATCCCTCCCTAGGAGTTCCCACATTCTTTACTTCCTTGGTGACTCAAACTCAAAACAAAGTGAGGGAAGCTTATCATCCGAGCAACTCTCTGTTGTTCGACCCCACACTTATTATCCTAATTGAAGGATGTTTTAAATTTTTTGGGATGTTTATGATTGCCTGAGGTTCCATATTCTCATACTCAAATTATTTGATATAATCAAAAGAGAGCAAATTAAAATGAAATATGTTTTCTCTAAATTAGGATGTTTGGTTCTCAATTCCTACATGACAGCTAAAATCGAGGTCAAGTTCAATGACATGGTCAATCATCTCATTGCATACAACTCCATCGCATGAACAACACTCTCTTTTCATATTCTGTGAACTTGTTCTTGGATAAAAGTAACTACACCTAACTAAAGCATTTTTTAAATTTTAGGAGAGTGCCACTTTGATTTTGGCAGAATAGTAAACTGAGAATCATTAAATCGAACATGACTTTAGCAGTTACTGGTTCTGAACCCATGACCAATACTCTAGTTGTATCCATGTATGTAGAATTTAAGTAAGGTGATCATAGATATTCAATGGAATCGCCGAGATGCATAGGTAGCCAAAGCAGTTCTCCCAATACCGAAATGCCATGGCTGAAGTAATCAATGTCCAAAACCATGAACCATCCATCTGCCAACGGTATTTCTACGCACACCTCATTTGAAATATCAAATGAAACCACAGACTCATTTAGTGAATCAAGCCAATGAAACGCCTCATTTACAAATGCCAGAGAATCCATAGCAAAAAACCACAGGGAGTGAATACCAGCAGGATGTTTATCAATTTGTCTTCGGGAACAACTTTTCAGCTCGAGAATTTCATTGCATGATTAATGTCCAATTTTAAGGATTTTGTAGTAATTACTAGTTGAATCATATGCCAATCCACAAGTAAAATCTATTCAGTGAAAAATTCTGTATGAGGAAGTACTATGGATTCTCTTGTGGAGCGGTTCCATAGCAAAAGTATGTTAGAAAGAAGATAATATTTGTTGACTACCATAAGAGTCAATCCATCATAACAATAATATATTTTGCAACTATTTACTTTACCACTACAAGGCCACTCAACTTGTTGTACATCCTCAACCAGTTGAACTGGCGATAAAGAAGCTAATGTTGGAGAAGGACAATATTGGAAGGAAAGGTTGTCCTTAAGAATTTTTTTTTTTTTGGAATTTTGGTTATTCTTGGCATGATTGAGATGCTCCCCCACAAAGTAAGGTCCGGTGATCAATGTCTTCCAAGACTTTGAAACACATTTGAATAAAAAAAGAGACCGCGCAAGTAGCCTACTGAGGATTTCCGTAGTTATTTCCTTTGAAGGTTTCACAACTCTCTTCCTTGCAACTAAAAATTGTGCTTAAATAGAGGAATCTTGAGTTTTGAGTTTTGAGTTTTGGATTCTGGAAAAGGTAACTTCTTGGGTTTTGAAAAAATTATTATACATATTAAATAGATTTCTTAATACGGATACAAGATTTTTCCTAAAATTAATAGATTTAATCGAACTTGTAACTTGCACGATGGCTCTGTACACATTTAGCTAATGGTTTACCAATATTGTTCGATAGGAATGAATATTTTAGAAGTGACACTAAAACAAATATGATATATATAGCTACGAAAATTATTAGCTACGAATTAAAATTTGTCACTGATTATTCATTTTTAGTGACAAAAATTACATTTCATGCCTAAATATGTGAGACTCATACTTTTAGTGACGAAACATAAAAATTGGTCGCAAAGTTTTGTCCACGAAAATTTTTTGCAAAAAAATGAATTGGCGCTATTTATTGAGTACAATTAGCCACAAATTTGTAGTTATTGATGACACATTATTTTGTCACTAATAGTGTATCTAATTTGTGACAAACTCTGTTTTGTCTTAAAATTAATTAATTTTTGGATATGAAAAAAATTTGTCTCAAAAAGTATGTTGTTGCAATAGTGAAAAATTAGAGTTCGTAGTTAAATGTTATAAGCGTTAGCTATAAAATTTTATATTTAACTGTGACATTAATTTTTGTCACTAAAAATATAAATAATTAGTGACAATCATTTTATTGTCGCAAATCAATGTGCGATTTAGTGACAATAATGATTTGTCACAAAATAGACGAGATGTGATATAGTGACAACTTAAAATTTGTAGTTGAATAATTCAACTATTTGCGACGAAACAATTCGTAGCTAATACAGTTTTTTCTTTGACTATGATTGTTAATTATTATAAGTGACAATTGACAAAAAGAATAATACACGTAGCAAATACAGTTTTTTCTTTGACTATGATTGTTAATTATTATAAGTGACAATTGACAAAAAGAATAATACAAGTGCTTCATAAGAAATTGTTGTTATTCATCTGAATATACATCTATATAAATTCATATATATATATATATATATATATATATATGAATAGTAAGATATTATTTAAAACTTAAAGTAACATATAATTAAGATTGTTTTAACATATATATGTATAAAAGTTTTCTTTATTTTAAAAATAATAAATAAATTTAATACAATGTAAAATTAATCTAATATTATATCAACAAACTGTGTGCGCGCGCACAGAAAGAAAGAAAGATAGTGGTGATAGATAGTGGTGATGATGGCTAGTTGTGGTGGTGGTGGGTGTACATACCCATTTTGACCATTTATATTTTCAATTAAGTAATCAAGTTTCTTGAATTTTAAAATGAGTTAAATAACTACTTATAAATGTCAAAATACTTTAATATTCTATAATATATTTTAAATATAATTTTAAATATTAATTATTTCATTGTATTAATTACAAACAAATTTTTTTATTAAAAAAGTACTTCAAATGAGTATATATTATATTATATCAAATTAAAGTTATTGTGACTTAATTATGACCCTTACTCAATTATTAGTTTATTATTCTAAACCAAAAAGCTTATTAGTGAATTGATTAAATTCCATATCAACTAAAACTCTAAATTATCAGTTGCTCAATAATTTTATTTTCATAAACAATTTCTTGCAACATCAAATTAATAATAAATCATCACAAAAACATATATAATGATATGTGAACTGATTTTAATAAATTAGTAATACAAAAATGATATAGCATTTAAAAAGCTAAAATACTTAATTAAAATTCTCAATAAAAGAAAATATTTTATTTCTTATATTTGTAACCAAGTCTATTTAGTTGGAAAAGGATTCTCCTTGTAGGAATTTAACTATAAAAAAAATCTTCTCCATTTGATTTTTATTATATTTATTATATTAAATATTTTTAGAATGAAAATATAACAATGAAAAAATGGTGGAAAGAGAACTTTGTCTAAAGAAGAGTCTTTTAATAAAGGACAAAAAGTTCAAACAACATTTGTAAGGGTCTTCACGCTTTTAATATAGTATATAAATAGGTAATATATAATATAATAGGTAATATATAATGCATTCTCAATATAAAGAAATTCTAATTCAAAAGTGAATCTTGAAATTAAAAAATAAAAGAGTAAATACTTAATAAATTAAAAAAATAGTGAAAAGACGATTTTGTTTAAAGGAGATATTTTAATAAAGGGCAAAAAATTTTAAAAGTAATAGTAATATTTTTCTTTTCCTTCATAGTCTAGGAAAAGACGATTTTGTTTAAATGGGAGTCTTTTAATAAAGGGCAAAAAGTAAAAAAATAATAGTAATATTTTTCTTTTCCTTCACAATCTAGATAATTATTTTTTATAGAATAGTCTTAAATCAAGAATGAATTCTAAATATAAATTAAATTCTAATTCAATAATTTTCTTTTTCTTCATAGTCTAAATAATTATTTTTAGCGAATAGTCCTAAATCTAGAGTGAATTCTAAATATAAAGAAATTCTAAATTCAAAAGTGAATCTTGAAATTAAATAAATAAAAGAGTAAATACTTAATAAATTAAGAAGATAGTGAAAAGACAATTTTGTCTAACGGGGAGTCTTTAATGAATGGCAAAAAGTTCAAACAACATTTCTAAAGGACTTCATGCTTTTAATATAGCACAAATATAGATATAGATACACAGGATAAAGGTCATCAGCAGGCGCACCGCTGAGGATCTTGAAACGTTCAGCAGATTGGTGAGTCTCCCCTACTTCGGAGGGTCCATCACCCATTTTCATCTTGCTTTAGAGTTAGCTTATGTTTTATCTTTATTATGATTGAGGTAGCCATGAGTCTGTCATTGACACCACCTAATAGTGATAGAGACTTCATAGACTAGAGTCGAATATTGATGTAAGATTGTGAGTTAGTTCTTCCTACTAGCCTTTTATTATAAGATTATTTTGAGGCTAGATGATGATGTGCCCATTTATTCCCTTGTGTCTTCCGCTGATTAGTAGAATGTATGAATGAATGAATATGATGAGGGCAAGTGGTTCGCTTAGAGAGTAGCAATAGTCTCTAATTGCCAGTTACGTCTAAGGTACCCTCCCGGGACGTGACAAATATAGATATAGATATAGATATACATATAGATATGCTACTATTACAATTATTATTGTATTATTCTCTTTTCTTTTTCTTTCACAAAAAAATAATTTAATTTTTATATGTTAATTTAATTAAAATTTATTTTCAGAATATAAATATTCAGTCTATTTTTATATATCCTTACAACATTATCAACAATCTATTTTAACTTTATCAACAATTTGTGTTAATTTTATCTTAAAAAATTATAGTATTTTTTAATATTTACACTAAATTTTCATAACTAGTCCAAAATTTCCTTTGCATATTGTTTGAATTAAATCTTTTAGTAAAAATTAAATTAATAGGCATGTTTAAAACTCTTTTTTCATGGAGGTTGTCAAAATTTTATTATTACTACTACTATTATTGTGATATTTATATTTTTTAAATTTAATATTTAAATTAAACATATTCTATAACATATGAAAATGTAAGTTTATGAAATAGTAGGAGTTCATTTAAAACTCTACAACCATGAATTTCTACTTTCAAGGTAATTCAAAAAACAAAATTCTAAAATTTTCTAATTAAACCTTTTTTTTAGTACAAAGTATATTAATTTTGTCCTAAAATTGCCAAATGATTTTTCAATAGCTTGCCATTTTGCTTAACTACGTTGCAAACTACTCTCCTTTAATATATATATATATATATATATATATATATATATATATATATATATAGACGGTATAGTTTTGTATAGTATCAATTTAGTATTTTGATATTATATTTAAAAATAGCATATCTAAAAAAAAATTAAAATGTATATCATATATTTACCATATCGTATACTATAATACTATAATTACAGTTTTCAAATATTTTGAATGGATATCTACTGTACCATCCCCAAATATAATATTGGATTAGTTGATTTAGTTGGGCTATAAATGATAGCTTAGACCACTTTGCTAAGCCCAAAATATCATTTTTATCCTATAGATCTAGTTCGGTGCTACACGTTAACTGACATAGCACGCCAAATCAAATAAAATAATCAATAAAATCATGTCGCATGTCAAAATAATATAGCATACCTAGTCAAATTCAATGACAATAAAAATATATCATGTATACAACTCATATGTACCGCCAATTAAATATCACTATGTCACTTAAACCTGACAAGCTAAAAATGATTTATACTCATCATACCTCTTTCGTCATACAACAATAAATAGGAGGACACAATTAAGAAGAGTAACTAGAACTCTAATAAAAAATTAGAGGAAACTCATCGATAAAAATTATAAATTTTCTACAAGTTACAAGAATTCAAATATTCATCTAGAAATTTCAAAAACTTGAAGATAAATGATGGAGGCCAATTAAATATCAAAACAATTAAAATCAAAATTCACTTATCTATAGGAGAACTTAGTTGTGGCGGTCACCAAAGTATTTATGGCAAATTAAATTCAAATCAAAATATATCAAATTCAACATAAATTCTAGATCAAGCTAAAAAAATTACAAATTTATATTGAAAAAAAGAATTTAAAATTTTATAGAAATTGTAACACTTACAATATAAATTGTAACACTTACAATATTTTTCTTTCTCAATTATTATTTTTTTGACATAAATTTTAATGTCTATAGACATAGTTTAATGATAATATAGTAAAATTTAAAATGTGAAAATAAAATGAAATCAATACATTTCCATGCATAACTACTAAATATCTTCTTTTTATTAGGATAAATAATTAGTTTTCTCCCCAGTTTTTTAAAAAAATATTTATTATCTCCTTTGTTTTACTTTGTTTTTTATTAGATTGTTTAAAAAAAGAATATCTCTTTTTTTTCTTTTTTGATAACTCTTTAATTTTATTTTTTCACATGACATATTTAATATTAAAAAATTAAAAAATATTTTGATACAATCTGCAAATCTTTAGTCTAAGATTACAAGATTTAAAAGTCTTGTATACTTTCATAAATTTCATGTCAAGTAAAAAACCAGATAAAATTTTTATTTTTTAAAATTTTTGTGTCAAGTCAAAGTTAGAGAAACTTTTTTATTATTCTTAAATTTTATATAAAATAATAATCAAATAAAATTAATTATTAAAATTAGATGAAGAAATTAAAATAGAGGGAGCATTCTTTTTTTTTTTCCCCCTTTAAAAGCAAGGTCACGAGGGGTGTTTTATTATTTTATTAAAATAAATAATAAAAAATAAAAGGCCTACCTAATCTAAAATTTTAAAAGAGGAAAGAGAAACATTAAAAAGAGAAATACACCCGTTCCTTTTTTTCTCCTTTTCCACAAATTAGAGTCTGTTTGGCTTAGCTTAAAAGCTGGTCAAACCTACTTTTAAGCTCTTTCTAGCTTATAAAAGGGTTTGATAATTTTCAAAACAGCTTAAAAAAGTAAAAATTTGCTTAAAATAAGTTAAAAGTTAAAAGCAGCAACCCCCCCCCCCAAACTTTTTATTTTTAGCTTAAATGTTGTTATAGTTTGACCAAAACAATTACCTATTTATCCTAAATATTCTTTCATATTTCCAAAAATATGTTTAAGTAACCCTAACTATTCTCTCCATTCTAATTATTTCAATTCAAACTACAACCCAATGCTCTTCTGCTCTTCGAAACCACCGCCCAACCGTATTCAACACTTCTATTTGTACCAAACCTTCTAATATTGGAATATGAATGTATGTTTATTTATATATATATTGTCCTTCTTTCACTATTTTTTAATAAATAATTTATGATAGTAAGAGAAATACGTGAATGCTAAATAAATATTTTTATTCATGAATGTAATTATAAAAATATCTTAAATTTTTTGTGTGAAATAAGAAGTGTCGTTGCATTCCATTAGAAAGAATAAGCATTATTAATTGGTTAAATGTTGGAAGTTTCTTGAGAGGGCAAGAGAAAATTGAAATAATTGGTATGTTTTGGCAATTGAATATCTCAATCATGTTTCAATTTCGATCATAAAAAAAGAGGCATCTTAAATTTTTCATGTAAAAGTTACTTAAATAATAAGTTTATATTGATACTAAATCAAAATATAAATTTATTTTACTTTATTTTATTTTTTTAGAGAAAATCTCAAAGTAATCAATTTTTAAAATGTTAACAACTTGTAGGGTATTTCAAACATTTTTAATTAAAAAAGTGTTCAACAACACTTATATGTCAAACATATCAATAACTTTTTTTCCAGCTGCAACACTTTTATTCAAACACATAACTGCTTATTTTTCAAATAAATTTTAACATGTTAAAAAGTGTTGCTAAAATACTTTTTAAAAATTATTTTTTTCAACTAAGTCAAATGAACTCTAAATCTAGAATTGCTTCCTGGGCATATACATGACTGAACCAAAGAGAACAAATCAAACAAAGAGAGGAATATGATCAAAAATACACAAATCTAATATAATGACATGATAAAATGAGTAGTTACCTCTAACATTAAAATATAGTTGTTTGCATGAAAAAAGAAAAAAAATACTATAATTAGCTTCAAGTAATAATTTAGACTTCAATAAAGCGATAAAAACACAAAGAAACGTAATTTCAATAAGTGAAACAATATCATGCAAAGTCAAGATTAAGTAAACTTAGTAAAAGAAATATTACAACTTATTCATAAACAAAAAAAAATTATAATTGCTAGAATATTTATTTAACAATATAAAAACGATAAAAACACCAAGAAATAAAATTTCAATAATACACGAGGTTGTGTATTTCTACTATTATAAAGAACAACTTTATCGAATTTCACCATTTATAAAGAATAACTTATGGAATAAACTTCTTATATGTGGAGGATTAAGGACAATTGTCTATTTTATTTTTGGACCTTCTTCTTTTTTTCTTTTTTTTTTTTTACAATTGTTGCCTTTTTTTTATGCCGATTTTCTAGATTTATTTTATAAAAAATTTGTTGCTTATTATGTTGTGTCACGATCCAACCTATGGGTCGTGACTGGCACCCGTTTGGGACACTCAAACCATATAATCAAACCAGACTCCCACCTAGGTTACTATTTATTTATGAAAATTTTGACAGAGTTTCCTCTATTTTTCTAACTAACCACCTGCACACAGAAAAATTCCAGCAACAGAATAAACATATATACATAGGTGCGGGCCGACTAGGTCACCGCTGCGGTACAACCGCCCAACAAACATAACAGTTGTACATAGTATCCAGACTGACAGTCGGTCTCACTTATTTAGCGCATATACATACTATACATACTTTCTAACCTGAACCATACTCACAGGATATCCACAAACCTCTAACACGAATAAACTGACTCTTATAATAGGACAGGGCCCCCGTCGTACCCTCAAATGAATATAATATAAAGTAATAGGTTGCCTGTGTACCAAAGGTGGCTCCGAAGCAAAGAAGCTCTTCAAACTGCTAATAGGAGTCCTAGGCTGGTGGCCCGCTACTCTGATCGTCGGTACCTGCGGGCATGAAACGCAGCCCCCGAAGAACGGGGGTCA